>JAJOOH010001867.1:0-24997 GCA_029582605.1 Solanum gracilifrons | reverse complement strand
ATTGCCTTTACTTTTCAAGTTCAGTCGGCCTATGATGCCTACTGGGTACCTGTTGTTTTGGTACTCATGCTACGCTCTGCATCTATTTCGTGATGCAGGTCCGGGCACTAGTAGCCAGCGTTGATCGAGGTTGGAGCAGACTGATCCGGAGACGGGAGTGAGCACACGACATTTTGTATTATTTCAGTCTCCATCTGTATATATAGACTTGTCTTATACCTTTTGAGACAGTCCAGTTTCTGTTGTCCATTTTTGGGACTTGTACTCATTTTGTTAGTAGCTGTGTACTAGTGACTTCCAGGTTCTGGGAGGGATATTTATTTATATATATGTTTTTGTTTGCTTCTGCCTGTCTATATTGTTATTTTCCTACTCTTGTTTAGTTTCTACCCTCAGACCCATTACTTGTTGTTCTGGGTTACGGGTTGACTTACCTGCTGGTGGGTTATAGTAGGTGCCATCATGACTTGAGAAATCGGGTCGTGACAAGTTGGTATCAGAGCCTCAGGTTCACCGGTCTCACTTGTACAGAGCTAACGTCTAGTAGAGTCCTGCGGATCGGTGCGGAGACGTCTGTAACTTATCTTCGGGAGGCTACAGGATGTCCTTAGGAAAATTTCCTCTTTTGTTTCGCTTTCGTGCAGCGTGTGTCGTATTGGTTTCTGGAAATCTCACTTGTTTCACTCTTTCGCAGGATGGCTCGCTCGCGAGGTGGCTCGGGCAGGGGTGGCGCACCCGGGCCTGCAGGCTGAGTCTCAGCTTGGGGTAGACGCTGACCCCGAGGTCGAGGCAGGGCCGTAGCACCAGCCCGAGATAGGGAGGAGGAGCCTCAGGCAGCATATGTACCTCCATAGTCGGTGGGGCTGGTGCCAGCTCAGCCACCATCTGCACCAGCTGCAGCTCCTGATCTTCATGCTCTACTGACTCAGATACTAGCAGCTATTGGGGAGATATGACAGGCACCAGCACTAGTCCCAGCACCACTAGCTCCAGCGCCGCAGGGTCAGCCTGCCGCAGCGGCACCAGAGGTTCAGCCTGCCGAAGCGGCACCAGAGGTTCAACCTGCCGCAGTGGCACCAGAGGTTCAGCCACCACATGTTCATGTGGCTGTCGTGTTAGACTTAAAGGACGGGGATATGCCACTGTACGAGCAGAATATGCTCGGGGTATTCCAGAGGTTGGCACCGCCGATATTCTCAGGGGCGATTGGGGAGGATGCCTACGAGTTCCAACTCACTTGTCAGGAGCAACTACAGTTATTAGGCCTCTTGGAGTCGAAAGGAGCCGACTTCATCGCTCATCAGTTTCGTGGGCCAGTCAGGCAGTGGTGACGTTCGTATCGAGAGTCCAGGCCAGCTGGATCGCCTCCTGTATCTTGGTGTGAGTTCTTAGAGGCTTGGCCCGGTTCATGCCGCGGAGCGTCAGGGATAGGCTTCGTGATCAGTTCTCCAGATTAGAGCAGGGCCCTATGACCGTCTCAGAGTACGAGACGAGGTTCCATGAGTTATCTCGATATGCTACCATGATCCTACCCACGGAGGAGAAGAGAGTTCGTTGTTTTGTACATGGGTTGCGTTACCGTCTGAGGGTCGACACAGAACATTTGGTTTCGGACGGCCGTTCATTTCTTGATGTGGTTGACCATGCTCGATTCATGGAGCATATTCATTGCGAGGCCCAAGGGGGCAACGATAAGAGGGCACGCTACAAGGGCAGCTACAGCGGGTCCCAGACTAGAGGGAGAGACTCTTATGATAGACCCCGCCAGAGGTTCCAGCAGGGTTAGTCCAGTCGGCCTGTTCAGACGACATTACCTGCTTTTGAGGGAGGTCAGCATCACCAGGGTGGTCCTAGTACGGGCCAGAGTTCGAGGGGATCATATTCCCTCCTTTCCTATCGCGATCAGGTTACTTCAGGGCGTTTAGCTTCGGGGTGTTTTGATTGCGGTGCGCTTGACGATTGGTCCAGAGAGTGTCCCCGGCGAGGGCGAGGAGGGATTGTACCAGCTCCCCTTGCACCTAGACCAGTTTCAGCAGTGCCCCCTCTAGCTAGAGGTGGTGGTCAGGACCAGAGTCGTTGGGACAGTCGACAGGGTACCTGAGGCAGAGCTCGGGGAGGCAGGTTAGGTGGTAGATCAGATTTATCGGACAGGGGTGCTCAGGGCCATTTCTATGCAGCCCCGGCGAGGGCTACGGCTGAGGCATCTAACGATTTTATCACAGGTACGCTTTTATTATGCCATCAGCCTGCTACAATATTATTTGATCCCGGGTCCACATTCTCGTATGTATCTGTTTATTTTTCTCCCCGATTGGGTATGAGGTCCGAGTTTTTGGCAGAGCCAGATCATGTTTTGACCCCGGTGGGTGAGTCCTTAGTAGTGGATCAGATCTTGCGATCTTGCTTAGTGACTATCCAGGGTTGTGATACTAGAGTTGATCTTATTCTACTAGATATGGTTAATTTCGATGTGATTCTGGGCATGGACTGGTTATCCCCCTACCATGCGATCTTAGATTGCTACGCCAAGACCGTTACTTTAGCCATGCCTGGCATTTCCCCAGTGTTGTGGCAGGGTGCTTATAGTCACACACCGACAAAGATCATCTCTTTTATGCGGGCTAGACGGTTGGTTGCTTCTAGGTGTTTAGCTTATTTGGCTTATGTGCGAGATGTGAGTAGGGAGGGCTCTTCCGTTGACTCAGTTCCTGTGGTTAGAGAGTTTGCAGATGTGTTCCATACAGACCTACCTTGCCTACCTCCAGACCGTGACGTTGATTTTTCCATAGATTTGGAACCCGACACCCGTCATATTTCTATTCCGCCTTACCGGATGGCTCCTGCAGAGCTCAGGGAGCTCAGTGTTCAGTTAGAGGATCTCTTAGGTAAGGGGTTTATCCGTCCGAGTGTGTCGCCTTGGGGTGCTCCTGTTCTGTTTGTGAAGAAGAATGATGGGACTATGAGGATGTGTATTGACTATAGGCAGCTGAACAAGGTGATGGTGAAGAACCGTTACCCCATGCGTCGTATTGATAATTTGTTTGATCAACTTTAGGGTGCCTCCGTGTTTTCTAAGATTGATTTGAGGTTCGGGTACCATCAGTTGAGGATTAGGGCAGCAGACATCCCTAAAACTGCATTTAGGACCCGTTATGACCATTATGAGTTCTGGGTGATGTCGTTTGGGTTGACTAATGCCCCTGCTGCCTTCATGGACTTGATGACACGTGTATTCAGGCCATACCTTGATTTATTTGTTATTGTCTTCATTGATGACATACAAGTATATTCGCGGAGCCGGAGTGAACATGAGCAGCATTTGAGGATTGTGCTCCAGACTTTGAGAGATCAGCGGCTTTATGCCAAGTTCTCAAAGTGCTAGTTTTGGTTAGACTCTGTAGCATTTTTGGGGCATGTTGTATCCAAGGAGGGCATTATGGTAGATCCGGCGAAAATTAAGGCTATTCGTGATTGGGCTAGGCCTACCTCAGTTACTGAGATTCGGAGCTTCGTCGGACTAGCAGGCTACTACAAACGCTTTGTTGAGGGCTTTTCTATTATTGTAGCCCCGTTGACTCGATTGACTCGTGTTGATGTTCCCTTTGTTTGGTCAGAGGAGTGTGAGGCGAGCGTTTTGAGGCTCAAGGAGTTATTGACCACCGCTCCTATACTGACTCTTCCAATTGAGGGCGAGGGCTTCACCGTTTATTGTGACGCATCCGGCGTTGGTTTGGGTTGTGTATTGATGCAGCAGGGCCGGGTTATTGCTTATGCGTCGAGGAAGCTTAAGATCCATGAGCTCAACTACCCCACTCATGACTTGGAGTTGGCGGCGGTAGTTTTCGCGCTTAAGATTTGTTGGCACTACTTGTATGGAGTTCGATGTGAGATCTATACCGATCATAGGAGTCTTCAGTACATCATGAGCCAGATGGACCTTAATTCGAGGCAGTGTCGTTGGATTGAGCTCCTGAAGGACTACGACCTCTCTATTCTCTATCATCTGGGCAAGGCAAATGTGGTAGCGGACGCCTTGAGCCGGAAGGCGGTGAGTATGGGTAGTCTAGCCTTCTTATCTGTTGAGGAGCGACCCTTAGCTTTGGACATTTAGTCCTTAGCTAATAGCATGGTTCGGTTGGATATCTCAGATTCTAGACGCATCTTGGCCTTTTTGGGAGTTCAGTCTTCTTTGCTTGATAGGATCCGTGATTTCCAGTTTGAGGATGATACTTTGGTGGCCCTTAGAGATCGAGTGTTAGCAGATGATGGTGGTCAGGCTACCTTAGATCCTGATGGAGTGTTGAAATTTGCCGGCCACATCTGTGTTCCGAGAGTTGGAGATTTGATACAGTTGATACTTTCTGAGGCCCATGAGTCTAGATACTCTATCCATCCAGGCACAGCGAAGATGTATCGTGATTTGAGGCAGCATTACTGATGGAGTGGCATGAGGAGAGATATTGCTGACTTTGTTTCCCGCTGCTTGTGCTGCCAGCAAGTAAAGGCCGAGCATTTGAGGCCTGGTGGCGAGTTCCAGAGATTACCCATTTCGGAGTGGAAGTGGGAGCGTATCACTATGGACTTCGTTGTGGGGTTGCCTCGGACTTCTAGAGGTGTTGACAACATTTGGGTCATCGTGGATCGATTGACCAAGTCAGCACACTTCCTTCCTGTTCATACTACTTTCAGTGCCGAGAGGTTGGCTCGTATCTACATTAGGGAGGTGGTTCGTCTTCATGGCGTGCCTGTTTCTATCATTTTAGACCGGGATTCACAGTTCACTTCCAGCTTTTGGAGGGCTTTTCAAGAGGAGTTGGGCACCCGTGTCTACCTTAGCACAACTTTTCACCCACAGACGGATGGCCAGTCGGAGCGTACTATTCAGGTCCTTGAGGATATGTTGTGGGCCTGTGTTATGGATTTTGGAGGTCAGTGGGACCAATTCTTGCCTTTGGCGGAGTTTGCGTACAACAATAACTACCACTCTAGTATTCAGATGGCCCCATTCGAGACCTTATATGGTAAGCATTTTCGCTCTCCAGTTGGTTGGTTTGAGTCTACAGAGCCTAGGCCGCGTGGTACAAATTTGCTTCAGGAGGCCCTGGATCAGGTGAGGGTGATTCAGGATAGGCTCAGGACGGCTCAGAGTAGGCACAAGAGTTATGCGGATCAGAGGAGTCGACCTTTGAGATTCTCTGTTGGTGACCGGGTATTCCTCCGTGTGTCGCCCATGAAGGGCGTGATGAGGTTTGGGAGGCGGGGCAAGCTTAGCCCCAGGTACATTGGGCCTTTTGAGATACTCCAGACAGTTGGAGAGGTTGCTTATGAGTTGGCCCTACCTCCATCATTTTCGGCCATCCACCCAGTGTTTCATGTTTCGATGCTGCGGCGGTATGTTCCTGATGAGTCCCATGTGCTCCAGTATGATGCAGTCGACTTGGATGATCGTTTGACATTTGTAGAGGAACCTGTTGCCATTCTAGCTAGAGATGTGAGGAGATTGCGCTCGAGAGTCATTCCTGTTGTTAAGGTCCGTTGGAGGCATTGTCCAGTCGAGGAGGCTACCTGGGAGACCGAGCAGGAGATGTGAGAGTAGTTTCCCGACTTGTTTGAGCCTTCAGGTACTTCTTGATCCTTTCTTTCGCGGACGAAAGTCCTTTTTAGTAGTGGATATTATAATGACCCTCTTGGTCATTTTTGTGTCTTGCCTTCTGTGTGTCGTTTAGAGCGTTCCTATAGCGACCCCAAGTCATATATGACTTGCTGGGACTGACAGTTCGGTCACCTGGTCGTTCGTTTGGTCTTGGTGCGAGTTTTTGTGTTTTGGAGCTTATGAACCTTGAATAATCATTTTCGATCAAAAGTTCAGGAAGATGACGTCAGAATCCATTTCTGACGATTCCATCAGTTCCGTATGAGTCATTTTAGGCTAGTAGCATGGTCGACATGACTCCCGAGGTTTTCAGTGTGAGTCAGTGCGATTAGGCGTTTTAGCTTTTGAAATTTGGCTTAAGGTTGACTTTGGTCAACATTCTGAGTAAACGCGCTCGGATGAGAATTCCGTCAGCGCAGTTAGCTCCGAAATGTCAAGTTTGGTCTAGATTGATCCTTCTTTTGTGTCTGGAGGTTTTCGATATCTTTTCGAGCTCTTTTGTGGGTTTTGACTTAAAATGACTTTTGAAAGTGGGACCCACTTTTTATCGAAATGACCACTGATGGAAATTTCGACTGCGCCGTTGAGTCTGGAATATTGAATTTGCTATGATTGCATATCTCGTTTGCGTGCACGGGGTTCCGACCGAGATCGGAGCACCCCGTCGGAGTTTTAAGTTTTGGAATTATTGCAGATTTTCTGCAATAAATGCAGAAAAACAGCAACATATTCCCCAAACTTAAACCCTCATAACTCTCTCATCTCTCAACCGATTTGGGCGATTCAAAAGGCAAAGTTGTGAGATTTTTTGAGGACAACGTTTTGGTGAGTTCGGATAGTGATTTGGAGTCCCCGTTTGAGGTAAATTTCGTAAAATACCTGCTTTCGCACCCTTTTTGTGAGCTTAATTTTGGAAATTTTTGAGACTTGTTTTCTCAGCCATTTTAGGTCCGATTTCAGTGATTTTTGAGGCTATCTTGAGTGGGTGTTCGAGGAGAACATTGTGGTGTTGTCATATTTTACTGTAGACCGCCCGTTTCAGGTAAATATGCGGAATTAGCTGCTGTCCCATTCCTTTATTTCTGGAGGAAAATTTGGGTTTTGGTTGTATGTTGGCACTGTGTTGTTTCTGAGCCCTGAATTGTGTCCCATCATGGAACACAAGTTTAGGGAGATGTTAAGAACCCACTTTTGGGGTTAATTCCGAAATTTCCAGCGCGGGTCCCACAATTTCTGTTTTGACTCTAAAATTGACCCGTGTCCGTTTGTTGTGATTTTTGTGTCTAAACGACTTTAATAACGTTGTGATTCTACTTTTGATAGCGGGGCAGCGTTTCGAGGACGTTCGAAAAGGGAAAGCTCTGGAGAAGTGATTTTGGAGCGCGTGTGATTGGCCTACAGGTAAGCTACGGTTTCCCTCTCTTAGATTGAGCTCGAGATTGTGAATGCATGTTGATTAGTTGGGATTTGGGTTGGGTAGTTATTGAATCCTGCATAGGTGTTAAGAAACCATATTTTTGGCCTATTTCGGGAATTATCGGGTAACTGTGAGCATGCTTTGTGTTATTAATGGACCCTTCTCTCTATGTGGAGTGCTTGCATGCTTAATTATTGTTTATTTGAAGCATGTTGGGCCTTAGTTTAGGTTTGACTAGGGCTTGCCTTAGAAATACATGATTCGGATCCAATAGGCCTTAGTTTTACTCTGACGTCGCTCGGCCGGCTTCGATCCCTGTAGGCTAGTGTAGCGGACTTGAGTCTGATAGTTTGGGCCTTAGTTAGGCGATACTCTTGCTCCGACTTTAGTTATCCTTATTTTTCCCGATGTTATGGCTTCACGAGTTACGTTGGCGACACTAATTCTACTTCGCGATTTGAATTTGATTTTCGATTTGTTTCCAAGGACTTACATTGATTGGCTAAGTATGGACGGCGTTCCACGGACATTTATGAGTGTGGATCGATTAGGACTCTTTCAGCAGCTATATTGGCACCTTTATAGAGGATCCGGTTTAAGTTCCGGCCTCTATTGCCCAGATACTTATATAGAACATCTGGTTAGAGTTCCGGCCTCTATTGCTCAGATACCTATACAGAGCATCCGGTTAGAGTTCCGGCCTCATATACTTGATACTTGTGATTGGTTACTTAGGTACTTCTGGTGAGCATCCGGTTCGAGGTCCGGTCTCCGTACTGTCAGATTCTACTAATTAGGGTTGAGGTTCTGATTCGATGTTCTTCGTTCTTGGGTTCTTTTATGCAATTCTCTTTAGTTATAGTTATTTTGTGTAATCGTCGGGCTTATAGGGGTGTTTTTATTTAACTTGCGCATGAGTGTACCTTCTGGGCTTATGGGGTCCAGTTAGGTGTAGTTAGCTTATAGATTACTTTAGTTAGTTCTTTCTACACTCGTGTGCATTCCATTGTTACTTAGATTTCCGCTTTTGACCCTCGGTTTGTGTTATTACTTCTTTTCATATTCCCTTTACTCTTCAAGTTCAGTTGGCCTATGATGCCTACTGGGTACCTGTTGTTTTGGTACTCATGCTACGCTTTGCATCTATTTTGTGATGCAGGTCTGGGCACTAGTAGCCAGCGTTGATCGAGCTTGGAGCAGACTGATCCGGAGACGGGAGTGAGCACATGACGTTTTGTACTATTTCAGTCTCCATCTGTATATATACACTTGTCTTATACCTTTTGAGACAGTTCAGTCTCTGTTGTCCATTTTTGGGACTTGTACTCATTTTGTTAGTAGCTCTGTACTAGTGACTTCCAGGTTCTAGGAGGGATCTTTATTTATATATATGTTTTGGTTTGCTTCTGCCTGTCTATATTGTTATTTGCCTACTCTTGTTTAGTTTTTACCCTCAGACCCATTACCTGTTGTTCCGGGTTACGGGTTGGCTTACCTGCTGTGGGTTATAGTAGGTGTCATCATGACTTGAGAAATCGGGTCGTGACAAATATTCTTCAATGGCTCCGCCAGACAGAGCTGCACCTAGAGGAGCTACTTCAGGGACAGGCGGAGGAGCAAACTGTCTATACTCTATCACCAGTCGCCAAGAGCAAGAGAATTCACCTGATGTTGTCACTGGTATGATCAAAGTCTTTACTTTTGATGTATATGCATTGATTGATCCAAGTTCGAGTCTGTCTTTTCTGACTCTATATATTGCTATGAATTTTGAAATTCTTCTTGAGAAACTTCTTGAGCCCTTCAATGTTTCCACGCGTGTTTATGAGTCTATTCTAGTTAAGAGATTTTATGGTGATTGTACCATTTCTGTCAATCACAAGGACACCATGGCTGACTTAGTCGAGTTAGATATGATGAAATTTGATGTTATTCTAGGTATGGACTTACTTCATGCCTGTTATGCCTCAGTTGATTGTAGAACTCGAGTAGTTAAGTTCCGGTTTCCTAATGAGCCAGTTATTGAGTGGAGGAGTAGTTCAATAGTGCCTAAGGGTCATTTTATTCCGTACCTTAAGGTCAGAAAGTTAGTTTCCAAGGGGTGCATCTATCACTTAGTCCGAGTTAATGACTTTAGTGTTGAGACACCGCCTGTTCAGTCAGTTTCAGTTATGAGTGAGTTTCCAGAGGTCTTTCCAGATGATCTTCCCGGAGTCCCTCCTGAGATAGAAATAGACTTTGGTATAAATATCTTCCTGATACTCGACCTCTCTCTATTCCTCCATATAGAATGGCTCCCACTGAGTTGAAAGAGTTAAAAGACCTTCTTGATAAGGGTTTCATTCGACAAGTGTCTCACCTTGGGGAGCTCCGGTCTTATTTGTGAAAAAGAAAGATGGTTCTCTTAGGATGTGTATTGATTACCGCCAATTCAACAAGGTTACTATAAATAATAAGTATCCCCTTCCAAGAATTGATGATTTTTTTTATCAACTTCAGGGTGCCACTTGTTTTTCTAAGATAGACCTCAGGTCGGGCTATCATCAGTTGAGAGTAAGAGAGTGATATTCTAGAGACAACTTTCAGAACCCGTTATGGTCACTATGAGTTTCTTGGCCTGTCATTTGGTTTGACCAATGCTCCTACAGGTTCATGGACCTTATGAACAGAGTATTTAAGCAATATCTTGACATGTTTATTATTGTATTTATTGATGACATTCTTGTTTATTCGAGGAATGAGGAGGATCATGCTAATCATCTCACAGTAGTTCTCCAATCTTTAAAGGATAAGAAGTTGTATGCCAAATTTTCTAAGTATGAGTTTTGACTTGAGTTTGTGGCGTTCTTAGGCCATATTATTTCTGGTGATGGGATTCGAGTTGACACTCAGAAGATTAAGGTAGTGTAGAAATGGCCTAGACCCACATCTCCAACTGATATTAAGAGTTTCTTATAATCTTCTAGCTATTATAGAAGGTTTCTCGAGGGTTTCTCATCTATTTTGTCCCCTTTGACAAAGTTGACTCAGAAGACAACGAAGTTTCAATGGTCTGAAGCTTTTGAGAAAAGCTTTTAGAAATTGAAAACACAGTTGACTACTGCCCTAGTGTTGACCTTACCGGAGGGAACACAAGGCTTTGTTGTGTATTGTGATGCGTCCAGAGTTGGGCTGGGTTGTGTATTGATGCAGAATGGCAAAGTTATAGCTTATGCTTGCAGACAACTTAAGATTCATGAGAATAATTACCCAATCCATGATCTAGAGTTAGTTGTTGTAGTGTTTGCTTTGAAAATATGACATCACTATCTCTATGGTGTTCATGTGGATGTGTTCACCGATTCCAAGAGTTTTTAGTATGTATTTATTCAAAAAAAGCTTAATCTCTGACAGAGAAGATGGTTAGAGTTACTCAAGGATTATGACATGAGTATTTTCTATCACTCATGTAAGGCTAATGTTGTTGCTGATGCATTGAACATGTTATCTATGGGCCGTACTTCCCAAGTTGAGGAAGGCAAGAAAGAGTTAGCAAGATATGTGCATAGACTTTCAAAATTGGGAGTCCGGTTGATGGATTCCAATGAATGAGGAGTAGTGGTGATGATTGAGGCTAAATCATCACTAGCATCCGAAGTGAAAGAGAAACAAGACCAACACCCTGTTTTGCTTGAATTGAAGGAAAATATTCATAAGCAAAAAGTTATGGCTTTTGAACAATGGGGAGATGGTGTATTAAGGTGTCAAGGTAGATTGTGTGTACCAAGGGTGGATGAACAACAAGAGAGGATAATGGAGGAAGCTCATAGCTCCAGATACTCTATCCATCCGGGTTCCACAAAGATGTATAGTGACTTGAGAGAAGTCTATTGGTGGAGTAGTATGAAGAGGTGTATTACAGAGTTCGTTGCTAAGTGCCCGAATTGCCAACAAGTCAAAGTAGAGCACCAGAGGCCCGGTGGTATGGCATCTTCCGGAATGGAATTGGGAGATGATCAATATGGATTTCATTACTGGATTACCGCGGTCACGCAAGCAACACGATTCGATTTGGGTGATTGTAGATCGAATGACTAAATCAACCTATTTTTTCCCGGTAAAGACTACCTATTCAGTAGAAGATTATACAAGATTATATATTCAAGTGGTAGTCAAACTTCAAGTAGTCCCGGTGTCCATCATTTCAGATAGAGGTGCGCAATTCACTGCACAATTCTGGAAGTCTATCCAGAAAGGTTGGGTTAGAAGGTAAATTAGAGTACTCCTTTCCATCCTCAGACTGATGGTCAAGCAGAGCTTACTATTCAGACTTCGTAGGATATGTTGAGGGCGTGTGTGATCGATTTCAAGGGTAATTGGGATGATCAGTTACCTCTCATTGAGTTTGCTTACAATAACAATTATCACTCTAACATCCAGATGGCTCCTTATAAGGCTCTTTATATAAGAAAATGTAGATCTCCTATTGGATGGTTTGAAGTTGGTGAAGCTGGGTTGATAGGAACAAACTTAGTTCATCAAGCAATGGAGAAAGTTAAGATCATTCATAAAAGGTTGAAAGCAACGCAAAGTCATCAGAAATCATATACTGATGTTTGGAGAAGAGACTTAGAGTTTGTGTCACGACCCAGGGTTACACCCTAGATGTAACATGGCGTATAGGATCCCGAGAGGCCCCATACAAGCCACTTAGCATTCATACCATAGGAAATAGAACATAAGAAGTAAAGACAACATTTCAAGTCTAACATTTTATAAAGGAAAATGGAAGTCTAAAACACTTTGTCTCAATAGCCATCTAATACTGTAACATCTCGCACCTAGAAACGGCTATAAAGAGTTTAAAATATGAAAATATTGATTTTTGGAAAGAATAAGGAAATGCGAAAATTTTGTCTAAGTTAAGAAAGTGAGTTTTGACCATTTTCAAACGTCCATAACTCCTAGATCAAGAGGATTTAGGAGCATCTATTGACATGTTTGGAAATCCCTTGGAGAGATCTTTCCAACGCCGTCGAGATTGCAAGATTTTGACATCGTATGAGTGAGATATGCCTTTCGGAAGTTGGGCTGTTGAATCGAGGAAAGTTTCAATCCGGATTTAGGGAAGGGAAAAGTAGTCTTTTCTCTAATTAATTTCCTAATTCATTTTTAGGGATTTATAGGGGTAAAAACAGAACTTAATTCAGTTTTGAAAAGTTAGATTACGCTTAGGGCTTGGAGAAGAGAGAAAGAAAGAAAAAACGGGAGAAGAAGGCAAGAATTAACCTAAATCATTCAATATTGCGAGTTGAATTTATCGGGGGTGATCCCTATTAAGGTATGTGATATTTCTTTCGTGTTGTGTTAGTTCACCCACACACTAACTTGTTTCAATTCAGTGAAATTGGAGTTGTTTGGATGTTAAGAAAGTGAAGTTCTTGAAGAACATTGTTGAATTCTTGTGGTTGATTGTTGAATGCCTAGTGTTGAATTGACTCATGTTTCCGGTTGTTTTGCGAGTTAGATTGGTTGTATATTGAGGGTACAATTCATCCTAGGGGTATGGGGAAAGTATCATGGAAGTTTGGAGGGTTTAGAGATGAAAAACGGAGGAGAAAAGTCGAGAACACCTGGGTACAGGGGTTGGGGCATCGCGCCTCTCAGCGCCCCCCAAAATGTTCTCTGAGATTTGGCCTCTGGCGCGTCGCCTCAGCCAGAGCACCCCACCCAGCTCTCTGAGGTTTGGGGCCTGGCGCCCCACACCTTTCAGAGCGCCAGAGACGCCAGTTCTCCCCATTCGTTTCCCACCTTCTCGTACGTGTTCCTAAGTGATATACCTATGTTTCCTAGTCGATTCTAACATTCTAAAATACATCTAAACATCATGAAATCATCCATAAACATGAGATCATGAACCTTGAATCCATAATTCAATTCAAGGAAACTTAAGATCAAAGTCAAGAGAAGTAAGAGTCAAGTCAAGATGAGTTCTTGGAGTTTTCCAAAAGTCTTTTCCAAATGTTTGAACTTTGTTTTAAGGCTTAAAGTTCAAGTTGAGTAAAAAGTAAAGAGTAAAGTTTGAAGTTCATTTCTTCAAAAGCATATGGGGACTAAGTATTCTTAAAGAGATTTAAAATGTTTTCACATTTAAATAAGAACGGAAATTGAGATTTCCAAAGAGCCTTCGGGCTAGTTTTCAGAAAAGAGTAATAGCTTTCTAAATGAAGCAAGCAGGGGAACTGAGATTTTCAAGATAGCCTTTGAGCTAAGTTTTTGAGCACTAATCTCAAATCACAGAAGAAGTATATTTTAAAAACATAAGAGCTAGTATATTTTGGGAGTATTATTGAGCACCGAACTGAGGGAGCGTTCAAAGAACCCACAACCCTCACAGAACCATGTAGCCACCATGGGTAGAAAAGGATCATACTTTTTTTAGATGAATCCTTTTCAAGATAGACTAGTGGATCCATTAGGCAGTTCAGGTTCTGTACCTTTGGCCGGGTATAGAATGCTCTGGCAGCGTGAGGTTGATCGCTGTATCATCACTATAGCTCTTATGTGATGGTTGTCGGTTTGAGAAACTCCCACAACAGTTATTGTATTTCTATATACATTAGTTCATTTGTACTTCTACATACATCTCAGATTTATTGTATCTTTGCATACACACATATTTTATAGCATGTTTTAAACAACTTTTCTTTATATTGCACTTGCTTTAAATTGCTCTATATTGAATTGAGTCAGTCAAGTTGAGTTGAGTGAGCCAGGTAAGTTATTCAGTTTCTTTCAAATTCCTTCTAGCCTATGTGTGGTTTAGCATTCCAACTCGCATACTCGTACATTCAATGTACTGATGCCAATTGGCCTGCATCTTATTATGATGCAGACGCAGGTAACGAGGATCAGCATCCAGCACCTCGTTGATCCAGTTGAGCATCTTAGAGTCAGTGGTGA
This sequence comes from Solanum gracilifrons, assembly GCA_029582605.1. Classification (NCBI taxonomy): domain Eukaryota; kingdom Viridiplantae; phylum Streptophyta; class Magnoliopsida; order Solanales; family Solanaceae; genus Solanum; species Solanum gracilifrons. The sequence continues at coordinate 10,985 of JAJOOH010001867.1, read as the reverse complement.
GCCTCCTTGCATTCTGAAGGACTCTTTTATTCGCTTTCAGTCTTTCATTTATTAGGATGTTGTGGGGTTTGTCCCAACATCCATCTCAGTATTTTAGAGGCTTCATATACAGTCAGATAGTTATTAGTTCAGATGTCTTTCTTTATCTTTCAGATGTTGTTTAAGACTTAAGTGCCATTTTGGCCAACTTATTATTCTTTAAGTTATTATTTGAGACTGTTTCATTGAGTTAAGTCTTCCGCTGAGTTAAGTAAGCCAGGCCAAGGGTTCGCTTGGGGCCAGAAATGGTCTCCGAGTGCCAGTCCCGCCCAGGGTGTAGGCTCGGGGCGTGACAAATACAATTGAATGAGATTGGGTCTAGCCCATACATCATGTTCAAACTTGAAAATAAGAAGGAAACTAGGAACAATGAAAATTCATCCTCGAAGCATGAGGACTCACCAAACTCAGAAATCAACCAAGTCAACCTCTAGCCACGAAACTGAGAACCCTGAATATCGGACCATACATTTGGGGAAATATAGGCAAGAGTATGTGTTAGTACAAAAACAATGTACCAAGTATGATAGCCATGTATAAAACATTTAAATCGTGCTAAAACGGGACATTTGATTACATGTAATTGACCAAGCTAAAACATGATATAAGAAGTTTAGAAAACATAAGTAATAAAACATGGTCAATGCAAGCTAACATCTTTAAAACCTTTGAACACATATGAGATACTTCTTGAAGTAACCTTAGTTCATTAGTAATGTGGGAAGTAGTTATTTTCTTAACTTGTTCTTATAATCCATGGAAGGGCACATCATCTTGCCAATCCAAGCTATCCATGGAAAGGTATCATTCAATAACCAATCCAAGTTAAGTCATAAGACTTCCATGGAAAGGTACAATTAGGTATCCAATCCAAGATTTTCATGGAAAAGTACAATTAAGTATCCAATCCAAGCTATCCATGGAAAGGTACAATTAAGTATCCAATCCAAGATATCCATGGAAAGGTACAATTAAGTATCCAATCCAAGATATCCATGGAAAGGTACAATTAAGTATCCAATCCAAGCTATGTTTCATTAGGATAGTTCTTTATCTTTGATTCAATTAGGTGAGAAGACCTTTCACAATCATACTTCCATGTGTTCATGAGAAACTCCTTTCAACAAAACAACAACAACATCATCATTGATACTTTAATCTCAAACATCCTTAAATCATTTACATAGGTTTCATAAGAACATGCATAATATCATAATTCACCTTTCAAGGTTCAAAACCTACTTTCAATCACCACATCTAGAAAACAAGGATAAGATATGGATTTCATCATAAATTCATGTGATTCCATCACTTCATGCTTGATTTCATAAAACTGCTTTTTCATAAGCAAAGACCCACATCATATCATCATAAATGGGAAAATATGGGATTTACATGGTTTCATGGGGAAATCATCACAAAATTATAGTAGTTCATCAAGTCATGCATAAGATATCATAATTCAATCATTTAAATCAATAATGAAGAGAACCCATGGCAATTGAAGAAAACCCTAACTTAATTGGGGATTTCTAACTTTGAAAATAGGAGAATGTGGGAACTCCATGGATGAAAACTATCATACCTCAAAGCCAAATGATTATTTTCAATGGTGAAAATGGAGGCTTGCCTTGAAACCCTAGATTGAACCCTTCTTCTTCTTCAAGTTTCTAGAGAGAGAAATATTTTGGAGAGGAAGAACTTTGGTTTTCTTTTGGATTCTTAGAAAAATGATTTTATGTTGGGGAAAATTGGGGGTAAAATACTTATATAGGTTTCTAGGTGAAAGGTAAAATGACGTAGTATCGAATTAAATAATCTAAAAAGACTTTTAAGGCCCTGAATTAAAAACTGAAAACAAGGCATGCTGGAGCTCATCAAAGGCCACTCGGCGACTCGCCAAGTGAGCCTTTAGCTCACCGAAAATTACTGTAAGTCAGCTTGGGGGCTAAGTCACCTAGACGATGGGGATTCGACTTTGGCGACACTCTGAATGAAACGGTGAGCTCGACTTAGCTCGCCTAAAGTTCCAGAACACTGAATGTTGAAATCAAGCCAAAAAGGTGAGGACTCTACTCGGCAGATGGCCAAGTCGACTCGGCGTTATCGACTTACTTCACCGAATCGACTATGAAGTGAATATTTTCCCTTCTCTAAATCCGGGGTGTTACATTATCTCTCCCTTAGGAACATTCATCCTCGAATAGAATTCTAGACACCTCGTAAAGGAAAAGACTCAAGACTACCAGCCCATCATGAATGCAAACACATAAATGGACATATCAGAGGAGGAAACTTCATCTCCAAGCTAAAGCATATTCAAAATATCTTTTCATAAGGTCTATATGCAACTCATACTGAAATGCACATAATCATGAAGCAATCAAGTAAGCTAAATCAAATTTTCCATGAGCATGCATGCATGAGGAAACATAAAAATGACTAAGACACAAGAATCCTAAAGAGTGAACCATGAGGGCAAAAACCCCAAGATAGACTTGAATATAGAAGGAAAAGATAGATAGGGATACTAAGACATCACATCGCCTTCGAACTTTCATGCACAGAACTATAACAAGTAACTCTTCCAAAACCAATATAGTTCTACTCACATACCAACCATGAAGCACACTATCTCCCACTAGGGAGCAATACCCACTATTATTTTCAAATCCATCTCCTTCAATCTAAACGTAACACCAACGTCTTAACAACCACTAAACCATTGATACAAGTAAACACTTAAGAAGTTTCCACAAGGATTTTAAGAATTACTCCAAACACAATCTCCATACATGGAGTCTTACCATATCCAATGAAACACTCAACAATAAGCAATACATAACCACAAGTTAAAAAACCTTAACTTACCAATTACCGCATTCGGGGAACCCTCGTGATCTTTTTGAGTTTGATCTTTCCTACTATCCCTTCCCTTAGAAGTAAGGATTGTACAATCTTTTTTCTTGTGGCCACTCTTTCCACACACAAAGCAAGCATTAGAACCGGTTAGACATTTACCCTCATGTCTTCTCCCACATTCCCTACACTCGGGACATATTTGCTCACAACCACCCTTACCTTGAGAAAGATTTCCTCCGTCGAACCTTGAATGTGAAGACTCACCATCATCCCTTCTTATCCTCTTTGAATCCTTAGTTTTCTCTTTAAGATTTTCCTCTTCCTTTTGTTGTGCATGTATCATCGACCGGGAAACATGCATCTCCTTAAAAAGCATGGCGGTTATGCATTCTTTGACCACTAAGTCGGAAGCACCCGACACAAACTTACTCATCATTGCCCTTGGATCGCCAACCATAGTCGGAGCATATTTAGACAATTGTGTGGATTTCAAAGCATACTCATTCACACTCATATCTCCTTGGCGAAGGTTAATGAAATCTAGTACCTTTGCCTCTCTCATCTCAATAGGAAAGAACCTATCGATAAAAGCAACCTTAAATTTCTCCCAATCAATAGGACCCCTCAACTTTGGACCCATAAAATTCCAGAGGATTCATCCTAATAAAGTCCCTCACTCTAGTTGTCGTTGTACCCACATTTGGGTTCACGGGAGCCACAACTTCCCTATTTTCTTGAGCCATCATAGATTGGGCTAATGCATAAAATGCAGTTCGAAACTCATCATTAGTCACTTTCTCGGCCAAAGGGTTGACCGGCACTTGGGGAACCTCTTGTCTCACATTTTCACGAACATTTCTATTCACTCTCACGGGATTTCTTCGTGGAAGTATATTCTGAAAAACATAAATAGGGGTTAGGAGAGAAAGACACCTAGAGTTACACTATATCACACGACTTTAGAGTAATGAAATAAGTGTAGTTTCCTAAACATCATATAGCCTCTTATTCATAAATGTGGCGCGTTTCACACTCATGAACAAGACTCTACTCGACATGGCTTACGAGACATCCTAGGACCATTCTAAAGCTTGTGCTCTTATTACCAAGTTTTTCACGACCCAAGGGTACACCCTAGATGAAACATGGTGTATAGGACCCCGAGAGGCCCCACACAAGCCACTTAACATTCATAACATAGGAAATAGAATAGAAGAAGTAAAGACAACTTATCAAGTCCAACATTTTATAAAGGAAAGTGGAAGTCTAAAACACTTTGTCTCAATAGCCATCTAATACAATAGAATGAGATTGGTCATAGCCCATACATCATGTTCAAATCAGAAAATAAAAATGAAACTAGGAACAATGAAAATCCATCCTCGAAGCATGAGGACTCACCAAGCTCAGAAATAATCCAAGTCAACCTCTATCCACGAAATTGAGACTCTGAATATCGTACCCTACATTTTGGGGAAATGTAAGTAATAGTATGCGTTAGAACAAAAACAATGTACTGAGTATGATAGTCATTCATAAAACATTTAAATCGTGCTAAAATAGGACATTTCATGACATGCAATTGACCAAGCTAAAATACGATATAAGAAGTTTAGAAAACATAAGTCATAAAACATGGTCAATGCAAGCTAACATCTTTAAAACCTTTGAACACATATGAGATACTCCCTGAAGTAACCTTAGTTCATCATTAATGTGGGAAGTAGTTATTTTCTTAAGTTGTTCTTATTATCCATGAAACGACACGTTATCTTTCTAATCCAAGCTATCCATGGAAAGGTGTCATTCAATGACCAATCCAAGCTAAGTCATAAGACATCTATGGAAAGGTACAATTCAGTATCCAATCCAAGATATCCATGGAAAGGTACATTTAAGTATCCAATCCAAGTTATCTATGGAAAGATACAATTAAGTATCCAATCTAAGCTATTCATGCAAAGATACAATTAAGTATGCAATCAAAGCTATCTATGGAAAGGTACAATTAAGTATCCAATCAAAGCTATCCATGGAAAGGTATAATTAAGTATACAATCCAAGCTATCCATGGGAAGGTACAATTATGTATCCAATCCAAGCTATGTTTCATTAGGATAGTTCTTTATCTTTGATTCAATTAGGTGAGAAGACTTTTCACAATCATACTTCCATGTGTTCATGACAAACTCCTTTCAACAACACAACAACAACATCATCATTGATACTCTACTCTCAAGCATCCTTAAATCATTTACATAGGTATCATAAGAACATGCATAATCTCATAATTCACCTTTCAAGGTTTAAAATCTACTTCTAATCACCACATCTAGAAAACAAGGATTATAAATGGATTTCATCATAAATTCATGTTATTCCATCACTTTATGCTTGATTTCATAAAGCTCTTCTTTCATAAGCAAAGACCCACATCATATCATCATTATTGGGATAATATGGGATTTACATGGGTTCGTGGGGAAATCATCATAAAATCATAGTATTTCATCAATTCATGCATAAGAGATCATAATTCAACCATTTAAATCAATAATCTGTCGATCGACGGTCCATCAATCCCGTCCGTCGGTGACCCCGATAGCTTTTAAGTCAGGGGTCTTTTGGTCTTTTCCTTATGTGTTGGACCCCTAAACTACGTCATTTAGACCCTAAACTACGTGGTTTTGGTTAGTTTTAGCCTAGAAACATAACTAGAACTTGCCTAAATCAGATCATTCTTCAGAACTTAGACAAATTACAGCGTAATAAGAGAGAGAGGTCAAGAACCCTAGTTCAAGAACGCAACACAGTTCCTTCAGTTTCAACCCCAAAATCAAAATATTTCTCCGTGGAATTCATCACCAGGTATGTGGGATTTCACTAGTGGGTTCCTTTCACCCATTAGGTCCCTAGATTTCAGTCAGAATCTTGATCCCCTTAATATTATCTAGACTTAGGGTTTCTTGAATGGTAGAATTGATTGGGTTTTAGCTGTTAGAATGATCCTAATCGTATTATCATGAATTCAGTATTGTTTTGCCCAGATTCATGCATAAATTCAAAACCCTAGCTATGTAGTTATTTTAGTTCATGAATTACACATGCTAGGTCAGTTAATTCAGTTATATATAAACATGCCTCAGCTTTCGAATGCATCACTATCATCATATTAATGTTGCAATCTCAGTTTGCATGTCAGTATTTTGAGCGATCCAGTATTACAACATTTCAGTCATAAAGTGTTAATTACTTAATCATATAGGAAGCTTAATACCGAGTGGACTAGGGTCAACCATCCTCAAGTCCCAGAACTATGTGCCCCGTAGGCTGTAAGTCCACTCTGTGGGCATCATTTTAGTGATCACGTCAACATGCCTCTATACCTATGGCAGGGCATATTGGGTCCTCTCGATAGGGCATATACATCAGACTCCACATTTAGCTCATGTGGTGTTATGTCGGTTATTAGTAGCTCCTTTACAGTTCAGTCAACTTCCATTGCATTGACCATATTATAAGTATAGTTCAGTACTCCGTCTCAGCATGTTATAACTTGGTCATTGTATTCGGTTTAGTCATGTACAGTACTTTCAACATCCTTATCATGTTCAGATTACACTATTGCTTATTGCTCGTTCAGTTATGACTATTATTCAGCTTTACTCTATCCTACATGCTCAGTACCTTTCAAGTACTGACACGTACTCTGCGCTACATGTTTTTGTGATGTAGGTTCAGGTCCTCAGCAGTCAGATCACGCATAATCGGTTCCCGATCTTCAGTTCAGCAACATCAGTGGTGAGTCCTCATTCTTCGAGGACTAGTGACATGATTATCTTCTTGTTTATTTACCTTTAGTTTCAGTTTTGCTAGATCTAGCTAGGGCATGTCCCAGTATTTCTAGTCAGTAGAGGCTTTATTTCAGACATAACTAGTTTAAGCTTTAGTCTTAGAGTTTGACTTTTATTTTGTATTCAAACTATCAGTTATCCTTATTCAGATTTAGTATATGGGTATTCCCTATTATTTCAATTTTATCATGATTTAGCTTCCGCATAGTATTTATTATTTCAGTTTATCTTTAGTATGCTTACGATTATGCCAACAGGGTTAGCTTGGGATCACTCATGATCCTAAGTCTCGTGTTGCGTCTAGGGAGTAGCGTCGGGGAGTGACAGAAAATATTGGTATTAAGGACAACCTATCTTATGAGGAGATTTTTTCTGAGATACTTGATCGTTAGGTTCGCAAGTTGAGAACCAAGGAGGTAGCATCAGTCAAGGTCTTATGGAGGAATCAGTTTGTTGAGGAAGCTACTTGGGAGGCTGAGGAGGATATGAAAAGATAAGCTTTAAACCAAGGTACTAATTCTTTTCTTGGTACTCTTTAAGTTGAAATGTTGAATTATGATTTATTGCATGTGGGGTGTTTCAGTTTGGTATAGATGTTTCCACCCTCATTTCTACTTTGAGTAATCTCATTCGAGGACGAATGATCCCAAGGGAGAGATATTGTAACACCTTGGTCTTAGAAAGAACTAAATTGGAAAAAGCCAATTTGAGATTTTTCCAAGTTATGCTTAAGTTGTGAGTTTTGGGTCAACTTCAAACGACCATAACTTTCAGTACATCATGAGTTAGGTGGCCCATAAGATATCAAATGAAAGGTCTTTGAATCTTCTTTCCAATTTTACTGAGTTTGCTAAATTTTGGGTTCAGATGAGGGAGATAAGCCCTTTTGAAGTCAGTCTGTCCAGTTAAGGAAATTTACCCAAATTAATGAGGGGTAATTTTGTCTTTTCCTTACCCCATTAGCTCTAAACATTTTTGGAAATATTTTTGGGGTCTAAGCCGACTTAGATCAGTTTTCATAATTCAAAATCACGCTTAGGGTTTTGAGAGGTTCAGGAGGAGGAAACAAGGAGAAGTTCAAGCGTTCGTCAAGATTTCTTGCAAATCGAGGATTTATTTCGCCAAATTAAGGTATGTAAGCTTCCATAGTGTTGGGTTTGTTCTCCCTCACGCCAATCATGTAATATTTACCCATGAATTCACTCTTAATGTTGAATTGTTGAATTCTTGAATTTAATTGGTAGTGGAGTGTTGTTTTGAGTAAATTGAGGCGAGGGTTTGCGAATGAGTTGAGTAAATTGAGAGTTCTTGTGTGGGTTTCACTGAGCTTATTCTGGGTTATAAGAATTTGAGAGTTTTGACCTTAGAATTTCAGTGGGTATGAGTTGAATCGAGTTTGGGAGAGGAAGAAAAGATCGGGCAAAAATAAGCGCTCAGGTCTGCGTCGCAGACATGCTTTAAAATCCACTGCCCGGCCAGGAAAGTACCTCCCTCTCCGCGTCGCGGAGACAATGCGGACTCCACTGTTTCAAAAATTATTTCATGACCAAATATTTTAATTCTTCTTCACGTAGCGCCTTTGCTCCCTAGTCTGTGTCTTCGCTCATTTTTTCTATTATCAATTATCTAAACTCCATTTAATCATCACAAGATCCTTCATATCATAAATCATAACTCTTGAAAACATAATTCAAATTCAACATAGAGTTAAGAGTAAAGTTCAAGGGAGTTCTTTCGAGTCATTTTGAGAAGTCTTTTTCAAACTTTTAAAACTTGTTTTAAGACTTGAGTATTTGAGTATGAGGAGAGTTGAGTTTCATTTTTCAAAATGAATATATGGGAACTAAGTATTCCCAAGAGTAAATGCTTTACATTTAGAATGAAAGGAAACCTTGATTTCCAAATGAGTTCATGAGGAGTTTTTGAGCATAATCTCTTTTAAGAGAACTCTTTTAGTAATAATCTCAATGGATGAGGAAGTGTTTTTAAACATATGAGCATTATTTATATTATTGGGAGTAGTATTGAGCACCGATATGGGGACGAGTTCAGACAACTCAAAGTCCTCATAAACTATGTATGCCAACATGGGTAAATGGTCATACTTTTTAGATGATTCCTTATTCCTTTTAAGCATAGCTTAGTGGATCCACTTAGTTTAGGATGTCTTATACTCTAGAAAGGTGTAGGACAGTTCTAGCATCGTGGGCGAGACGTTGTATCATCACATAGCTCATAGTGATGGTTGTCGGTTAGAGAATCTCCCAAATAAGAATAAAGAGTTATTATTATATTTTTAAATACACTGAGTTGTTATCTACTATTTTATACGCTTTATATAAAATACATTTTTATTGTTGTTGTTTTTATACTGTATTGAGTTGAGTGTCCATGAGTTGAGGTTGGGTTGAGTTGAGTTGAGTAGAGATGAGGTGAGTATGTTTCATTCTTTCCAAGTTCAAGCTTTTATGTTATGTTTAGAGTTCCCCTTGCATGCTCATACATTCAATGTACTGATGTCTTTTGGCCTGCATCGTTTCATGATGTAGATACAGGAGATCAGGGTCGTCAACGGGCGCTTTGTTGATACCACAACAGTTTGAGTTAGCTTTGGTGAGCCTCCTTGCTTTCGGAAGATTTCATTTATATATTTCAGTCTTGTTAGGATGTCGTGGGTCTTGTCCCGAGTTCCATCATAGTTATTAGAGGCTTCATAGATAGACAGTAAAGGTTTGAGAAGGTGCTTCATTTTCAGTTGTTAATGTTTTAAACTTGAGTTGCCTTCTTTTGGCCTGTGAATGTTTTATCTCATTATGAGTTATTTCCTTTAAAGACATTTTGAGAAAAGTTCTGCTTTTGAGTTTTATTTATTGTTGAGTAAGTCTTCCGTTGAGAGTTGAGTCAGGCTAAGGGTTTGCTTGAGGCCAACAATGGTTCTCGAGTGGTAGTCGCGTCCGGGGTGTAGGCTCAGGGCGTGACACAAATCTTCACTTAAATAAGTAATACTATTTACTATAACATATATTTCTTAATTGGTAATCACGTGCAATGCACATGTCAAAAAACTAGTATTATTATAAGTGAAAATATTTAAAATTCAAAGTTGAATTACAAAAATGTCCTTCACTTATTTTTCAATTAAAATCAATAATGACAATTAAACTAGATAAAATACATGGTTAGATGTTACTTACACACACACACACACACACACACACACACACACATATATATATATATATATATATATATATATACACACAATAAAACATCACTAATTCAGTAAATTAATGATCTCTCTAAGATAATATTTTTCTCCGATCCCAACTTGGGCTAATGGAAAAATTCACTCATTTCGAAGTTAATAAGATAATATATTTTCAAAAGACCGATGTATAAATATATGGTCCCATTAATATTATAAATTAATAATTCTTTAAAAGTACAATTATATCTAATTCAATTTAGTGAAATATGATTCTATTGTGTTCTATTTTTTTTGTTAAAATTTGAATTTAGTAGAAGCTCCTTTCTAACTCTTCTTATTGCATCCAAAACTTCCGGTGATGTCTTTTCAAACTGCATCATAAAATTGTGAAGTGTTCTAGACGCGATAAGTGATTCCTTACGCATAACTGATTTCAAAAGTATTGTTCATCTTCAACTTCATCATCAACATTGTTTTTTTCAATAGTATTCACAATTTCTTCTTAGCTCTAGGCTCTGAACGTGTAACATTATTTTAGATGCAATAAGTGTTTTTCAAATTGTACCATAAATTTATTTTTATGTGAATTCAATAAATATAATACCTAAATTAGTAAAATACAATTAGTTTGATGTAATTAAAATTAACCTTCATTGAGTCTCATATCACTCTTTAAATTAATAAATATTAATTTATCGATTAAATAATACCTCTGTAAAATAATAATATTTCATGGTCCCACCTATGTTAATTTAGTGAGGTCCAATTCTCATCCCTTAAAACTTCATTTTGATCAAGTGCTTCCAAAATTGTCATTCGACTTAAACTTGTTTCATCAGAATAATATTTTTATATTATCTTTATATATCTAATGTAAATGCAGGTGTTAATCGTGCGACTCAATTCAATTTTATAGATATTTATAAATTTCAAAAATAATTTCAATAAAAAGATGTTTAAATCTAAATAATTTTGATTAACTTATTATTTCAAACTTAAAGATAGCTTTATTGAATCTCATT
>JAJOOH010001866.1:0-21703 GCA_029582605.1 Solanum gracilifrons | reverse complement strand
CATCAATTCTTATTTCAGGTAGATTATCTTGGTTATTTTCTTCTTTTTCTTCTAATTCATCTTCTAATTGCAATTTTTCTTTAAATTTAATTATCTCATTTGCTAATTTTGTTTTTTGTTCTTTTTATTTTTGTTTAAGTTCATACATTGCTTTTAATATTGCCAGCTCTTTTTCTAGTTCTATTATTTTAGTATTTTTTACTTCTTCTAATTGTTGTACTTTCTTTTTTGCTTGTTGTTTTATTTTTTCAATTTCCGTTTTTCTATCTATTTCTTCATTTTCTTTTGTTATTCTTATCATAGAAGTTAAACTATCTTCTAGTTTTACCATTTCTTTTTCTAGCATTAAACATAGATTGTCACCTATTTTCTTATATCTTCTTCCTAGATTGGAAAATATTATCTTTATTTTTAATCCGTCATAGTTTTCATATGGTTTTTCATCTATTGCGTATTTTCTTTTATTCATTTATAAATTGTGTTGTAGTTTATATTCTAAGTTTTCTATTTGTATTTGTAGATATAAAATAGTTTTTCTCTGTGCTATTATTGATTGTTTACAAATTACTGCAAATATATTACTGTTAAGTTTTTTTTGCCTATGTCTCAATTCTTGTCTTTCTGCTATAATTATTTCAGTAAGTTTTTGTCTATATTCGTTATTCTCGCTATTCATTGTCTCTTTAAATATTGAATATATTTATATTCTATTTTAGATATATTATCTATTAATTGATCTAATTTTTTGTTATTAGTGTTTGTGATATTGAGTTGTTTGTATTCTGGATATAATTTGTTTAATTTTCTTCTTATTTTTCTTAACTTTCTACTAGTATGTTTTTCTTATATTTCTTATCATCCATAGAATTGCCATGATGATTGCAATGATGAGGATAATATGTTGGTTTGAAGTGTGGACTGCCACTGGTTTCGGCACCAGTGGCTTTAGCTTTGGATATTAAAATTTTTATTATTAATTTATAAATCAAGTTTTGATATATTGATATAGGTAATTAAACATTAAGTGTAATATATTATTTGAATACCATTAAGGTTATGTTATTCAGAGAAATAAAGACTTAACCCTAGACTTGCAATTTGAGAAATACGGGAGTTGACATAGAAGTTGAAATCAAAATTTAGGAAAGTTTTTATAGTTATATAGGTGTCTATAGTCTTGTTTACTTATGAGTTATGCATACTTAATAGATTGGAAACAATCTGAGGCATTGAGGAAAGGAAAAGCATTGGGGAACTAGCTTGCATGTCTTCGGTTCTTCAGTGGAGGTAGATTATGATTTATTCTATTTGATAGATAGACTATTAATAGTGATTGATATGCATTGAGTGATATTGTGAATTTTTCTATATACTTGGTTGTTGTGGTTTGGATAATTCGTATGTTGTTGTGATTGGTAAAGACCGTGAATCCATAATCTTGAACCTCCTCTATCAAAGTGATGCCTTGAATAAAGTAGGTTTGATGAAATACTGTTAATGAAGTGAAAAGCAGTGATAATGAATGATAATTTAATGGTATTTTGGATCGGGTGCCACGAGCCAGCATAAAATTTTGGATCGGGTGTCACGTTCCGACACGATATTATTGGTACGGGTGTCACGTTTCGACACAGAAATATTAAAGGAAAACATATTAAACAACTTAATGTACTCAATCTCAAGAATTTTATTCCCGAAAAAGCTTGGATTGGTGGTATGAGTCTCCATGTGTGTTCTTGATATTGTTGATTGATTACATACTTACTTTGGTGTTGTTTGCCACCTGCTAAGTGTCATAGTTGATTTTATACTATTAATTATTGCATATTAGTTTCTATTTTGAGTTGGCCGATAATACCTACTCAGTACAAGTTGCCCTGTACTGACCCTTACTTGTGTTTTCTTCGTTTTCTTTTGTGGATTGCAGCAAGTGTACCATCAATTTCGACTTTTCCTCAGCTCTAGCCAGTCTCCAGCTCATCAAATTTCAGGGTGAGCTACTTCTTCTAACTCGTGCTGGATTCTCTCGGTCATGGCATGATGTTTTTAAATTTTGGAGATAGACTATCCTACTTATTTATTTTGGTGTCGTTAATACTCTTACACTTGGTATATTTAGAATAGATGTCCTTATGTGATGACTTTCAGGTTTTGGGGATAATTGTAATAGATTCTAGAGATTTCTTTTATTGGAGCTTTAATAAGTTTTGAGCTTCCGCATTTTGGTTGTTTCCGTAAGTTGAATAATTGATATAAGTTGGGGTTGAATTCGTTGGTTCGCTCACTTAGGAGGTTAAGTGTGGGTGCCACTCATGAATAGTTTTGGGTCGTGACATCTAATATAATAGATAGTATATTGTGTGTATTCTTTCCTTTTATATGTTCTAAAGTAATGTTATATATTGAAGTCGCGTCCAAAAAATTTAGCCATCGTCTTTTACTACTACTTGGGTTTTGTAAAAATATATACACAACACAAAGCTATGATCAAAGTACACCAAAAAAAATAATACAAAAAGACATATCAAAATAACCAAGAATACAAACCTAGGAAAAGGTATTATCTAAGAAAATCTACGGCAAGAAAGCCTTACCTAAATAAAGATAGACACGTAAGAAAACATAATAATAACATAATTTTCTTTCTTGGGAACCTCGATTAATGTTTGAAAAAATGTCCATGCTTTATCCTTTTTTGCTATCTTTGGTCTATCTTTTTGGGGGGTTATTTCCGTCTTCTTTAGTTGTTCAATTAGAGCCTGTATATCGTTATCTTGTTTTGTTTGTTCTTTAGGTATTTTAGTTTCTAATAAAATATCTAATTTTTTATTTATTCCTGTTACGTTATCTTCTAATTTTTTATTTAATTCTAATAATGCAAAGATTATTAGATTGTCCAGGTAGAAATAAAAGTAGAACACGAAATGCTCAGCTTATAGAGGACTTCCAAGAAATACTGATAAATTTAGACGAATATATGTCAGATAACGAAAGTATATATTCAGTAATAAGCATAGATCTAGTAGAAGGAGGAAGACAAGAGTCATCAGATTCAGAAGAAGAAACCTTAATAAACGAAATAGGACTAGAAAAATCCCCGACAGCGGCGCCATAAACACCCCAAACATAGAAAGACTTTATTTTGGAAAACAAATATGATATTTTATCCACCATCTAACTTGAGTTTCCGAGTAAAACCAGAAATCAAGATAGACAGACCCCAAAGATGTTTGATAGACAACCTATGGATAGCTTACAATAAAATATCACGAGACAATAGCTGTTTCATTTCTATACTAAATTCTTTAAGCCACTACTTTACCGAGAAAAATGAAAACAAAAAGTTCAAATTCTATGTGGTGGTTCAAGGAAGACTAGCAGGTATTTTCCAGACATGGACTGAGGTAATAGACTCGATTAAAGATTTTTGCACTCCCCTCTTCAAAGGGTTCGATAATTTAAACGAAGCATTAGACTATGCCAGAGAAACTTTGGGGACAAATTATTTCATGAGCCCTGTATTAAGACAAACCACAAGCCCGTTTATACAATACAACATCAAGAAAGACACATACAAAATCATTTTTTGTGATCATTGTTCCTCGATGACAGAAGGTTTTAGAAGACAAATCAAAATGTTGACATACTTGAAAAAAGAAAAAGAAAAATTAACCTTGTTTATATAAGTTACAGAGCATATATATAAGACTTTAAGAACTGTTTGGTATCAGAGCAAAATTTACAATCCTGTATAAGACCAACAACATACTTATCCAACTGTTTAAATATATGCCGACACCGTGTCTTTAGACAAGACCCGGCCACAGAACCAGAAATGGTTAGACCTATAGGAATAAGAATGTCAATAGAAGCTCCTATCAAACTACAAAAAGGAGGAGATAGAGGAAAAATACTAAATATAGTAACTCATGACCCTCAATTATGGAACTCAGTAATAGATGTATGGAAAGGAATAGTAGTAGCAGATTATATACACCATTATAGTGAAACAGATGTAGAAACCATGTATAGATACATGGAGACTTTCTTAGGAGAATCAATTAAAGGAGTATGGGAAGCATACAAAGTAGCATATCCTCAAGAATTTCAAGAATTAGTAAACATGGGACCAAACCCGTATAATTTTACTAATAAAAAAAATAGCTTAATAACAGGAGAAGACCCAAATAGCAGATTAGTAGTATTACAAAAGAATGCACTAATAAAATTAGAACAACTTAGTATAACAAATTGGAGCCATATAAATTTTTTTTTAAAAGACTATTTCTAATATTGTGCAATAAGTGGTAATGCATTTGACCAAAGCTTGGGGAAAAAGCTTTCTAACAAACTCTCTGGTGCCTTAGGAAGAAAAATAGAAGAAAGATGGAACAAAAGAGAAGGAGTAATCCAAAACCCGAACGCTAACTGGTCTATAGGACATAAAATACAGCATGTTATGGAAATATTACAAGAAAAATGTACAAATATACAAATACAAAAACAATTAAAATAAAACGAGACAGATTTTTGTAAAAATATATACACAACACAAAGCTATGATCAAAGTACACCAAAAAGAAAATACAAAGAGACATATCAAAATAAGTAAGAAAACAAAAATAGGAAAAGATATTATCTAAGAAAATCTACGGCAAGAAACCCTTACCTAAATAAAGAAAGACACGTAAGAATACATAATAATAACAAAATTTACAAAAATAGACTATCTTGTTTTACATGCGAAAGTGAAGAGCATCTAGCTAATACTTGTCCAAGTAGAAATAACAGTAGAACGAGTAATGCTCAGCTTATAGAAGACTTCCAAGAAACACTGATAAATGTAGACGAATATATGTCATATAACGAAAGTATATATTCAATAATAAGCATAGATGCAGCAGAAGGAGGAAGACAAGACTCATTAGATTAAGAAGAAGAAACCTTAATAAACGAAATAGGACTAGAAAATTTGATTTAAACATAAAAGATTATACCTTTGTCAATATACAATGTGATCACCAATTTTGTAAAGGAAAATGATTAGATAGTCAAAGGTGTTTTAATTGTACCGGATACCCAAGTTAAGACAGAAGAGCCAAATGAATTAATTGTTATATAGAAGGTTGCATAAGATGCATAGACAAAACATTTAATATTAAGATCATAGATGAGCCACTAATCATTAAACAGAAAGCATTAAAATCATTAGAAGATAAGATAGAAAATTTAGAGGGAAGAGTGAGTAGACTAGAAAAAGGGAAAGACGTAGAACTAGAAAAAGGCGGAGGAGAAACTAGTCAATCTAAGCCATCAGAAATAGAAATAGAAATAGAACTTTTAAATGAAAAAGAAGACTACAAGTCATTTGAAGGACTGATTTGTAATGAAGATAAGAAAATTAATACCATAAAAATACTAACTAGAATAAGGATTCAAAACTGTGAAATAGAAACTCTAGCTCTAGTAGACTCAGGATGCACAAAAAGTATAATAAATAAATGTATCCTACCTATAGATGTAATAAAAAATTTGCAGAACCACAAAGCGCCATGCAAATGGATGGATCTTCAAATGTATACAAGCATTATGTTAGTAATGCACAAATAAGTTTCTTAAACACATGTGCAGACTTTTATAAACCCACATACAAGTTAGAAAGAATATGGGTTAGAGATTTTAATATTAAAGTAGACTTTGTCTTACGATTAGACTTCCTATTACATAATAATGGCAGCTGTCTCCTTACGAGAGACGGAGTAATCTTCTCTAAAAATACTACGCAGACCGCAATAACAACGGAATCTGTTCCAACAAGATCTAAATATCGTAAAAATAATCTTAATACAAATACCTCGAAATGCAATAAAGGGGAGGAATGCACTTGTACTAAGATACACATTATAGATGAGGAAGAGAAAATTGAAGAAATCAAATTATTAGAAGTAAGCCGCTCAGATATACATATGGAAAAAAGTTCTAATTTAATAGAAATAAATACAGAACTTTACAATTTCAAAAGTGGTTTACAACATATATGATTAATAAAAAATAAAAAAGATTTAGATGAAGTATTTTTTATTCTAGACAGATTAGAAATAATCAGAGAAAGACTCCTGAACCACTGAGAAGCCAATCATATAACTTGCAGACGTGACATCATTAACCCTGAATATACTGTTAAAATTGCATCGATAGAAGCAACAAATGAAGATCTAAAAGAATTCGAAGACCAGATAAAGGAATTATTAAAATTAAGGGTAATAAGAAGATCAACTTCAAGACATAAGTCAACAACATTTATTGTAATAAATCATAGTGAGATAGTAAGAGGAAATGCTAGAATGGTAATAAATTATAAGAGACTTAATGACAATATCAGAATGGATGGCTATAAGCTACTTGACATATCAGAACTAATAAATAGAATACAAGGAAGAAAAATATTTAGCAAGTTTAATTGTAAATCTGGATATTGACAAGTTATAATGCCTGAAAACAGCATAGAATTGACTGCTTTCACTTGCCCAGAAGGACAGTTCGAATGGTTAGTAATGTCATTTGGACTAAAGACAGCCCCTCCAATTTTCCAGAGAAAAATGGATAGTATTTTTTGGGAATATAAAATTTTTATTCTAGTATATGTAGACGATATTTTAATATTTAGTCATACTATTAAAGAACACTTAGGACATTTACAAACAGTATTTAAACTATTTGTAGACAATGAAATATTATTAGTAAGAAAAAGATGGAGTTATGCAAAAGTTTCATAAAGTTCTTAGGAGTAGAAATTGGTAATGGAAAAATAAAATTACAACCTCATATGGCCAAAAAGGTCTTAGATATGCCAGATAAATTAGACAACACTAAAGAATTACAAAAAATTCTAGGAATCTTAAATTACGCAAGAAACTTCATAAAAGACCTAGGAAAGGTAACATGACCTCTATACTAAAAAACAGGAGCACATGGGAAAAAGACTTTCAATACTGAAGACATAAAATTAGTTAAAAAATTAAAACAAATGGTTGAAAATATACTAGACCTATCTCTCCCATTAGAAACAGACTATCCAATAGTAGAAACAGATGGAAGATTAGAAGGATGGGTAGCGGTATTAAAAACAAAGAAAAACAAGTATGAAGATAAAAAGGATGAAAAAATCTGCGCTTATCGAAGCAAAAAATACAAAGAAAAAGGAAATATGAGCAGTATAGATGCAGAAATACTAGCGGTAATTTACGGTCTAAATAGTTTTAAATTATACATTATAAATAAAAAAGAAATCCTAGTACGAACTGATTGTGAAGCCATTGTAAAGTTTCACCAAAAAATAAATGGGAAAAGTAGTAGTAAAAGACGATGGCTATATTTTTTGGTCGCGACTTCAATATATAACATTACTTTAGAACATATAAAAGGAAAGGATAATTCTTTAGCAGATCAACTTAGCAGGTTTATAAAAACTAACTATTCTGTTTCAGCATGAATACAAGAAAAGACAAAGCAAGAGCTTCCAGCTCAAGCAGCACTACAACTCAGAAAGACAAAGACTTATATCTACAGACTATGCTAAGAAATACTTTGTTCAAACCACAGACACAACTTGAAGAATCCATACTAAAGGTGATTTAAATAAAATTATAAATAAAGACTGGGATATGCTGCGTTTGTAAATTAGGTTGTAAAATCCTACTCAGTACTCTCTCTTCCTGCTCTGTTATCTAGTTTAGTAGTTTTTTGTTACTAAATCTATGTAATTTCTCCCAAATTTACTTTTTTCTTTTAAATGTTGTTCATTTCTCCTTATTTTATTCTGTTCATCTCTTTTCCTTAACCCATATTCTTAGCACCTGCTTCTTTAACCACACCCTGAGATACACAACCCATTTGGTTCTCTGACCATAGCGGACTTTCAACTTCCCTAGGACTTTACAGGTTAATCCATCGGGGTTACTAAGAAGGTAAGGAACTAATCATTTACTAAGAAAAGTTTAAACTGTATATGAACAACATTGTATTAAACATCATATTATACAGTCATAATAACAGTACATATATTATATAGTCATAACAATACATACTATAGGGAGAACTTACTAAGATCTAGAAAACTGATAATTAATTACATGATAATGGTCGGAATGAGGTTTCCCTTTCGGGAGTCCCTGGGTGACCTTGCAGCTACTTGAAGAAAATAAATACTCACACTCTTTTTACACAAACACTCACTTTTTTTTTTTTTTTTTGAAAGGGAGGGGAAATATGTAAGGCTAAAGCTCTTCAAAACTATTATGCTTATGCTTGTTTCTTCTTTCTCTGCTCTCTCCACTCTGTCTCTCTTCTTAGCAAATGGTCTCTTATTTATAGTTGAGGAGCCGAATTTGAAATTCGGATTTCAAATTTTGAATAAGTTTTCTTCACCTGCCGGGTGGTCTTTGGACCCCATTGTCACGTGGCTTTTGAAAACTTTTTTCAAAATAATTGTCCTCCTTTTGTCCTTCTTTAAGTAGTGGAGTCTTCTTTATTATCTGCTTTTTAGAGTAGTGGCTTCTGATGTCATTGCTTACGTATCCTTTTTTGTCGATAGAAACTCTAGAAAACCTGCAATTTCAACATAATAAATCATTAGAAAAAATAGAATATAACTCTGATACCAAAAATAAAAAATTGGGAGAAATTACATAGATTTAGTAACAAAAAACTACAAAACTAGATAACGGAGCAGGAAAAGGGAGTACTGAGTAGAATTGTACAACCTAATTTACCAACGCATCATATCCCAACCTTTATTTATAATTTTATTTAAATCACCTTTATTTTGGTATCAGAGCATAAGTTACAATCCTGTATAAGACCAACAACATACTCATCCAACTGTTTAAGTATATGCTAGCAAGAATATATAAAAGAAGGTCTCGAGCTTACGAAAAATAGATAATAATAGATCAGGAATACTATTAGTATCTTTTACTCATAAAAGAAAATTATTCGAATATATATGATTTTTTAATAGAACAAAGACAATTATATCTAGAACAACGAGAACTCTATTCAGACTTACTCTCGGATTAAGAAATAAACTTAATAAACCAAGAATTTAAACAGGTAGATTTACAACTACCGACAATAGGAGCTAGAATTAACCATTATATCCAACAAATTACACTAGAATGATACAATAGAAAAAGTAAAACCTTGTACTTAGCATAAAATAATACAATAGGAAGTATAAAGAAGTTAGAATATTTAGATTTAGAAGTTATCTCAGAAAAAAAATATCGGAGACTAAAATTTGAATCAGTAATTAAGTGTAACTTTACAGAAGGAGACCATATCTCACATAGTGATCACCATCACTTAAATGCCATTACAGATTTAGTAATAAATTTAGCAGAACACATCCGAAAGATGATAAAATACTAAAGTCGATAGAAACTCTAGAAAACCTGCAATTTCAAAATAATAAATCATTAGAAAAAATAGAACGTAACTTTGATTTTCTAAAAACACAACAATTAGATATAAATACAAAATTACAATTACTATCAGCAAAAAACAATAACATAACTAGCAATACTACAATAGAACAAATCCACATAGAAATTAAAGAAATTAAGAAAAAATTAACTAAATTAAAAGACTTAACTCTTTCATGAACGATCCCTTTTACCAGGAAGTTCTAAAGAAAGCAACCCAATTTCAAGTAAACCCTGAAGGTCTATCTGAATATACACCACCAGGAAAAACAGACCTAATAGAAGTAAAACAAAACAATATAATAATATTTGCATTGTTAGAATTAAATAAAAAACTAGAAGATAACATAACAAAAATAAATAAAAAATTAGGTATTTTATTAGAAACTAAAATACCTAAAGAACAAACAAAACAAGATAACAATTTACATGCTCTAATTGAACAACTAAAGAAGACAGAAATAACCCCCCAAAAGTTAGACCAAAGATAGCAAAAAAGGATAAAGCATGGACATTTTTTCAAACAGGAATCGAGGTTCCCAAGAAAGACAAAAGGCCAGTTTCTCTCAAGATAGACTAGGAAACAATATGCTAGCCAAAATTCAGACCCAGTAGTAGTCAACAACTAGATGAGATAATAGACGTAGAAAAAGATAAAGAAATTTTCCAACAAAATAGATTAAAACTATTAAACCCACAAGTACTATATAATACATGAATATTTTCTTCTATAGCACACTTATATAGACATTATAGAGAAGAACAGTTGTGCATATCAGAAAACGATAGTAAAAATATAAGTTTAATTAGCAAAGAATCTATGAAAGAAATACAAAAAAGACGAATGAATCTCATGCATATGGGATTGGTAGTAATTGGACTTAAAGGATTAATTAGAAAGAATCTAGGTACTAAAGTACTAATTACTTTATACGATAATAGATGGTCAGAATCAAAAAGATCAATAATAGGTTTAACAGAAGTAGATATGACCAATGATGGAGGAATTTTTTACTATAGTCCAGACTTCATGATAAATTCAAATGAATTTGAAAAATATATAAAAATAGGAATTCAGACTAAAGGTTACGAAGAAATGAACTGTGGAAATAATCTGCTAGTATGTATTGGCTTTATTGGAAAATTAGCCATTAATAGCAGTTCAAGGTTCAAAATTAAAATAGATGATGCAGTAGGATTAATGGGAAATAAAGGGATCAAATTAATGAAACCCTTAAAAATAGATTCAGAAGAATATGCTGGTAGAGAATGGAATCTAGAAAAATTCTGTAAAAAAGAAGTTTTACGACCAAATGACCACCTTACATATACTAATAATAAAGGACAAACCTCAATCAGATTTACAAACTATAAATATACCGACCAAAGAGAAATAGATGAAGATTTGGATGATAATGAGACAACCATCAATATGGAAGGAATGAATATTCAAATCATAAAAGAAGACGAATATGAAGTAGACATATCAATAGCAAGGGCAAAAGAATTACACCAATTAAATAAAACAACATTCTTTAAATGTAAAGGTTGTAAACTAGGAGGAATCAAATTCTCTATAGTAGAACAACACTTTAAAGAATGCAAATTTAGAACAGATAATTATGGGTATAGACAGGAAGAAGATACACAAGAAGAAAGCGATAACGAGACAACACTTAGTTTAAAAGAATTTATGGAAACCACTTCTACAAGATCAAGCCCCTTCCAAAAGACAAGCCCAGTACCATCAGTAGAATATACTATAGGTAACTTACCACGACACCGTGTCTTTAGATAGCACCCAGCCACAGAACCAGAAATGGTTAGACCCATAGGAATAAGAATGCCAATAGAAGCTCCAATCAAACTCCAAGATGGAGGAGATAGAGGAAAAATACTAAATATAGCTGCTCATAACCCTTAATTATAGAACTCAGTAATAGATATATGAAAAGGAATAGTAGTAGCAGATTATATATACCATTATAGTGAAACAGATGCAGAAACAATGTATAGATACATGGAGACTTTCTTAGGAGAATCAGTTAAAGGAGTATGGGAAGCATACAAAGTAGCATATCCTCAAGAATTTCAAAAATTAGTAAACATGGGACCAAACCCGTATAATTTTACTAATAAAATACACAGCTTAATAATAGAAGAAGACCAAAATAATGGATTAGTAGTATTACAAAAGAATGCATTAATAAAATTAGAAAAACTTAGTATAACAAAATGGAGCCATATAAATAATTTTTTAAAAGACTATTTCTATTATTGTGCAATAAGTGGTAATGCATTTGACCAAAGCTTGGGGAAAAAGCTTTTTAACAAACTCCCTGGTGCCTTAGGAAGAGAAATAGAAGAAAGATGGAACAAAAGAGAAGGAGTAATCCAAAATCCGAACACTAACTGGTCTATAGGACATAAAATACATCATGTTATGGAAATATTACAAGAAAAATGTACAAATATACAAATACAAAAACAATTAAAACAAAATGAGACAGATTTTTGTAAAAATATATACACAACACAAAGCTATGATCAAAGTACACCAAAAAGAAAATACAAAGAGACATATCAAAATAACCAAGAAAACAAACCAGGAAAAGGTATTATCTTAAGAAAATCTACGGCAAGAAAGCCTTACCTAAATAAAGAAAGACACGTAAGAATACATAATAATAACATAATTTACAAAAATAGACTATCTTGTTTTACATGCGGAAGTGAAGAGCATCTAGCTAATACTTGTCCAGGTAGAAATAACAGTACAACGAGAATTGCTCAACTTATAGAAGACTTCCAAGAAACACTAATAAATGTAGATAAATATATGTTAGATAACGAAAGTATATATTCGGTAACAAGCATAGATGCAGTAGAAGGAGGAAGACAAGACTCATTAGATTCAGAAGAAGAAACCTTAATAAACGAAATAGGACTAGAAAAATTAGAATTAAACATAAAATATTATATCTTTGTCAATATACAATGTGATCACCAATTTTGTAAAGGAAAATGATTAGATAGCCAAAGATGTTTTAATTGCACCGGATACCCAAGTAAAGACAAAATAGCCAAATGCGTGAATTGTTATATAGAAGGTTGCATCAGATGCATAGATAAAACATTTAATATTAAGATCATAGATGAGCCAGTAATCATTAAAGAGAAAGCATTAAAATCATTAGAAGATAAGATAGAAAATTTAGAGGGAAGAGTGAGTAGACTAGAAAAAGGGAAAGGCGTAGAACTAGAAAAAGGCGAAGGAGAAACTAGTCAATCTAAGCCATCAGAAATAGAAATAGAACTTTTAAATGAAAAAGAAGACTACAAGACATTTGAAGGTCTGATTTGTAATGAAGATAAGAAAATTAATACCATAAAAATACTAACTAGAATAAGGATTCGAAACTGCGAAATAGAAACCCTATCTCTAGTAGACACAAGATGCACAAAAAGTATAATAAATAGATGTATTCAATCTATAGATGTAATAAAATAATTTGCAGAACTACAAAGCGCCATTCAAATGGATGGATCTTCAAATGTATCTAAGCATTAAGTTAGTAATGCACAAATAAGTTTCCTAAACACATGTGCACACTTTTATAAACCCACGTACAAGTTAGAAAGAATATGGGTTAGAGATCAAAATATTAGAGTAGACTTTGTCTGAGGATTAGACTTTCTATTACATAATAATGGCAGATGTCTTCTTACGAAAGACGGAGTAATCTTCTCTCAAAATACTACCCAGACCGCAATAACAACGGAATCTGTTCCAACATCATCTAGATATCTTAAAAATTAGCCTAATACAAATACCTCAAAATGCAATAAAGCGGAAGAATGCACTAGTACTAAGATACACATTATAGATGAGGAAGAGAAAATTGAAGAAATTGAATTATTAGAAGTAAGCCCCTCAGATATACATATTGAAAAAAGTTCTAATTTAATAGAAATAAATACAGAACTTTACAATTACAAAAGAGGTTTACAACATTTCGGAGTAATAAAAAATCAGAAAGATTTAGATGACATAATTTCTATTCTAGACAATTTAGAAATAATCGGAGAAAGACCCCTCAAGCACTGGGAAGCCAATTATATAACTTGCAGACTTGACATCATTAACCCTGAATACACTGTTAAAACTGCATCGATAGAATCAACGAATGAAGATCTAAAAGAATTCGAAGACCAGATAAAGAATTATTAAAATTAGGGGTAATAAGGCGATCAACTTCAAGACATAGGTCAGCAACATTTATGGTAAGAAATCATAGTGAAATAGTAAGAGGAAAGGCTAGAATGGTAATAAATTATAAAACACTCAATTACATTACCAGAATGGATGGCTATAAGCTACCTGACAAATCAGAACTAATAAATAGAATACAAAGAAGAAATTTTTTTAGCAAGTTTATTGTAAATCTGGATATTGGCAAGTTAAAATGCATGAAGACAACATAGAATTGACTGCTTTCACTTGCCCAGAAGGACACTTCGAATGGTTAGTAATGCCATTTGGACTAAAGACAGCCCCTCCAATTTTCCAGAGAAAAATGGATAATATTTTTAGGGAATATTAAAATTTTATTTAGTATATGTAGACGATATTTTAATATTTAGTCATACTATTAAAGAACAGTTAGGACATTTACAAACAGTATTTAAACTATTCGTAGACAATAAAATAATTATTAGTAAGAAAAAGATGGAGTTATGCAAAAGTCTCATACAGTTCTTAGGAGTAGAAATTGGTAATGGAAAAAATAAAATTACAACCTCATATAGCCAAAAAGGTCTTAGATTTGCCAGATAAATTAGACAACACTACAGAATTACAAATATTTCTAGGAATCTTAAATTACGCAAGAAACTTCATAAAAGACCTAGGAAAGGTAGCAGGACCTCTATACTCAAAAACAGGAGCACATGGGCAAAAGACTTTTAATACTGAAGACATAAAATTAGTTAAAAAATTAAAACAAATAGTTAAAAATATACCAGGCCTATCTCTCACATTAGAAACATACTATCAAATAGTAGAAACAGATGGAAGTTTAGAAGGATGGGGAGCGGTATTAAAAACAAAGAAAAACAAGTATGAAGACAAAAAGGATGAAAAAATATGCGCTTATCAAAGCGAAAAAGACAAAGAAAAAGAAAATATGAGCAGTATAGATGCAGAGATACTAGCGGTAATTTACGGTCTAAACAGTTTTAAATTATACATTATAAATAAAAAAGAAATCCTAGTACGAACTGATTGTGAAGCCATTGTAAAGTTTCACCAAAAAATAAATTGGAAAAGTAGTAGTAAAAGACGATGGCTAAATTTTTCGGACGCGACTTCAATATATAACATTACTTTAGAACATATAAAAGGAAAGGATAATTCTTTAGCAGATCAACTTAGCAGGCTTATAAAAACTAAGTATTATGTTTCAATATGAATACAGGAAAAGACAAAGCAAGAGCTTCCACTCAAGCAGCGCTACAACTCAGAAAGACAAAGACTTATATCTACTGACTATGCTAAGAAATACTTTGTTCAAACCACAGACACAACTTGAAGAAGCCAGACTAAACACCCCAAACATAGAAAGACTTTATTTTGGAAAACAAAACCTGATATTTTATCCACCATCTAACTTGAGTTTCCGAGTAAAATCAGAAACCAAGATAGACAGACCCCAAAGATGTTTGATAGACAACCTATGGATAGCTTACAATAAAATATCAGGAGACAATAACTATTTCATTTCTATATTAAATTCTTTAAGCCACTACTTTACCAAGAAAATGAAAACAAAAAGTTCAAATTCTATGTGTTGGTTCAAGGAAGCCTAGCAGGTATTTTCCAGACATGGACTGAGGTAATAGATTCGATTAAAGATTTCCCCACTCCTATCTTCAAAGGGTTCGATAATTTAAACGAAGCATTAGACTATGCCAGAGGAACTTTGGGGCCAAATTATTTCATTAGCCCAGCATTAAGACAAACCACAAGCTCGTTTATACAATACAACATCAAGAAAGACAGAGACAAAATCATTTTTTGTGATCATTGTTCCTCGATGACAGAAGGTTTTAGAAGACAAAATCAAAATATTGACAGACTTGAAAAAGAAAAAGAAAAATTGACTCAACATGTCCATCTCCTAGAAGAAAGAATAAAGATCTTACAGTTTGATATCAATCAGACAATACCATTATAAAAAACAAAGCCAGACAATTCTAAAGAACAAAAGAGTTCTCCATCTCATTTCAAAATGGATACGACGGGTGTGGATTCCCCAAAGAATGTAGAAAGAGTTGTTGTATCATCTAAAGGTACAGCTAGTCCCATTCAAACGGTAGCGGGTAAAGACTTATCAAATCCGTTAATGGCTGACACTTTGCCAAAAAATGTGAGAATTTTACCAGCAAGTTTCAATACTATAGCCAGAACAAGACCAGAGACAAGCAAGAAGACTAAAGGTTTTCTTTTAAAAAGAAAAAAAGATAAAGAGATTGAACGCTTAATACAAAGTTCTCTTTACAAGTTACTCGGAGAAAAGACTAAAGAAGTTATACAAGAATACCCAAATCCAAAACCAGAACCAGTAAATTCTGATCCTGAAGATTCAAGAAGGAGAAGTGACGAATACAATCCGTCAATGGACCAATTTTCTCAAGACCCAAACGAAGACGACGACTCAAGAATGAGTTTTGACTCCATAGCACTACACAACTTAGACACAAGAGCACGCAGGCAATGGCGACCACGAAGAAAAAACAAAAAGGATACGTAAGCAATGACATCACAAGCCACTATTCTAAAAAGCAGATAATAAAGAAGACTCCACTACTCAAAGGAGGACAAAAGGAGGACAATTATTTTGAAAAAAGTATTCGAAAGCCATGTGACGATGGGGCCCAAAGAGCACCTGGCAGGTGAAGAAAGCATTTTCAAAATTTGAAATTCGAATTTCATATCCGGCTCCTCAGCTATAAATAAGAGACCATTTACTAAGAAGAGAGACAGAGCGGATAAAACAGAGAAAGAAGAAACAAGTATAAGCATAATAGTTTTGAAGAGCTTTAGCCTTACATATTTCCCCTCCCTTTCAAAAAATAAATAAAAAAAATACGAGTGTGAGTGTGAGTGTGAGTGTGAGTGTGAGTGTTTGTGTAAAAAGAGTGTGAGTATTTATTTTCTTTAAGTAGCTGCAAGGTCACCCAGGAACTCTCGAAAGGGAAACCTCATTCCGACCATTATTATGTAAGTAGTTATCAGTTTTCTAGATCTTAGTAAGTTCTCCCTATAGTATGTATTGTTATGACTATATAATATATGTACTGTTATTATGACTGTATAATATGATGTTTAATACTATGTTGTTTATATATTGTTTAAATTATTCTTAGTAAATAGTTAGTTCCTTACCTTCTTAGTAACCCCGATGGATTAACCTGTAAAGTCCTAGGGAAGTTGAAAGTCCGTCATGGTCAGAGAACCAAATGGGTTGTGTATCCCAGGGTGTGGTGAAAGAAGTAGGTGCTAAGAACATGGGTTAAGGAAAAGAGATGAACAGAATAAAATAAGGAGAAATGAACAACATTATAAAAAAAGTAATTTTGGGAGAAATTACATAGATTTAGTAACAAAAAACTACAAAACTAGATAACGGAGCAGGAAGAGGGAGTATTGAGTAGGATTTTACAACCTAATTTACAAACGCATCATATCCCAACCTTTATTTATAATTTTATTTAAATCAGTATATATATATATATATATATATATGTATATATGTATGTATAATATAATGTAACTAGTTTGTTATTTAGATAGTATATTGTCATAAATAGTTATAATTAATTATAATTATTACAAAATTAAATAGATAATAATACACTAAATTGATAATTGACTCAAACTTTTAAATTAATAATTAATAAACTGATTTTTTTATAAAAAAACACAATACGACCCAGCCTGACCCATTATTAGAATTCAGGCCAGCCCCATCAGGCCTAATCAAAATATCCTAACCAGGCACGAATCGAATTTTTTCCAATATGTTCACTATTCCGCTCGGGATCGGTCTGGCCCATTAATGGAGGGACCGGGTTCGGCCTGGTTCAAGAACTCGGTAACATACCCGACCCGACCCAGTAAACAGGCTTAAAGAAATCAAGATCTGGGACAAGAACTAATTGCAGAAATAAAGCTAGAAATAACAATATAAAGATATGGGAAGGAAAATTACCTTTAAATTAACTGAAATTGTGAAGAAATGAACTTAAACACCCAAGGAGGAGCTCTATAATGGAGGATATTTGTAACGACTCGAAATACACCTACTAAATTCCACTAGTAGGTAAGCACACACATAACCTAAAATGGTGGTAACGGGCCTAGGGAGCGAAAGTACTAACAGAATGGAATACAACCAAAACAAATGAAATGACGACAGAAAAAACAAGACATAATTATTACTCCATATTTCCCACTCTATATGACTCACTTTTCTTTTTAGCCAGTCGTAAAAAGAATGACACATTTCTATATTTAGTAACAATTTTACTTTAAAATATCCATTTTATCCTTGATGAAATGATTTATATCCATACAAACACATGCGACTTATTTTAGACCACAAAATTCAAAAGTCTTTCTTTCTTAAAATATGTGTCAAGTCAAATTTGGTCATATAAAGTGGAATGGAGGGAGTAACATACAATGAAAGAGGACAAACGTACAAAAGATTCATCTCAAATCTGGCTGCATTAGTACCAAACTGTTAGAAAAGATCGAGTAAAGGACTATACATAGACAACTATACAGACTCTTTTAGAATACAAAAAACTAGTCAAAATATGGGAAGAGGAGTTGAGTCAACTTTTGACGCCAATAAGCTCACCCTCATTCTCCAAGTATCAACCACAGCTGCACAAGAATCAATGAAGATGGCTAGATATAATAATCAATAATTATATGAGAATCAATATTTTTTGGGGATATAATAATTATTTTTCTTTCTTTTGCTTAATATATACAGTAGTATGTAATGTTCCAATAAATGAAACTAATGTAAAGTAGTCTAAATTCATTAGTTTTTCTTAACAATTACTCCTGTGATATCTTTTTCAAAATTTATTGAACTTCTCATGAGTTAGAGAATTATCACGAGTTGTTTAATTGGTTGATGCTCAAGACATAAGAATGACTTTATTTACAATGGTATTTATGTGATTGAGATGGTCAGGAAGTTTGCTTAAACATAACTACTACTATATTGTCACGACCCAGGGGTACACCCTAGATGTAACATGGCAAACTTGACCCCGAAGGGGTCTCATACAAGCCCTCAGCATATCACAACATAAGATAATAGAAAAGTACATAAATTTTAAAAACTTTATCCATACAATCGAAGTCTTTATAAAAGCAAACGGAAGTCTTACTACACTTTGTCTCAAAACAATCTAATACAACTTTGAATACTCTTGGGTCACAGCCCATACAATAGTCTCAAAACATGAAAATAAAATACATTAAGGAAATAGTGGCTTTGTCCTCGAAGCTATGAGGACTCACCAAATCTTCAACTCCTTGCTCCTTAGAAACCTATCCTCAAGAATGGAACTCAAATCACCGAACCCTACATTTGATGGGAATGTAGGCAAGAGTATGCGTTAGTACAATATTTCATGACATCATAAGAGCATAATATCATAAGGGTTAGTTAACATAAGACATAATCCATAAGCATAATACAATACTTCATGAAACATCAACTATAAGCATAAGAGACAATATCATAATTATAAGCAAAGTCTCCAACATAACCATCATATAAGCATTTAAGCAAAGTTTCTGACATAAGCATTATTCAACCCTTAGCCCTTCATATCATAAGAGAACCATTTCAACTAACCTCAAAGAATACTTGTGCAAGGCATGGATAAGACCCCATAATCCCATCCAAGCTAAGTATCCCTTTTTGGTCATCATAAACATAGTCCATATACATAAAGTCCTAGACTGTCATAAGTAGCTTCAAGTCATACTTGTGCAATATATGAGTACGACCCCATAATCCCACTCACACTAAGTACCACCTTAGGCCATCATACATACTTACCATCTTTGATCTCATCCTTACTTCTCATAACCAAGGGAATCTCTCACCTTTAGTCAATCATAACAAGAAAGGCAACTATAGCACAATCCTATCTAAACATATATCATATAAGAGAGCACTTTCTTAGGTAACCTTAAGTTATACTTGCGCAATGTATGAATAAGATCCCATAATCCTACCCATGCTAAGTACCACTTTTAGGTCCTCATACTCATACTTCTTGATTTGGAAACTAGTCCCTCATTTTAAGACATTAGAACTCTAGGAGATACTTATTTAAGCACATCTTAGCCCTTCTTCTTTACTTTTGAACACTATGAAATACTTACTCAAGCATGTCTAAGTTCATTAGGTTTGAACACTTGGAGATGCTTCTTTAAGCATTTCTTAGTTCATTACTAACTTGGAACACGTTGAGATACTTACTCAAGCATGTCTAAGTTCCATAATAATCTTGTACTAGTTGGGAAAATAGCCTTAATCGACATGGGACCACATGAGCTCTCACATGATCCCCTCTGATACTACCCACACCGAGAAGGGTTGGTCTACTTGCCTAGGGTAGAACCGGTTTGTTAACTTAGTTGGACCCACTATCTAACTTTCCTACAAGGTACGTAGTTATGGGATACGAATTATATTTTACTAGGAAACCCAGACTTAACTTGTGAAGGACTCCATCTCATGAGATATACTTTGAGGGAAACCCAGACTCTACTTGTGAGAGTTCCCATCTTGGAAATTGGACTCAACTAGGTAAAATCTTCCATCTCATCACAATATCCATTCGGTGCTAGGCATACATCCCACAAGATAGCTTATTAAGTTCTTACTTAATTTATGACTCTTGGAGGGATATCCTTGACAACCAATCCATGATTCTAATGATGCTATCCCTTTATATATTTAAACATTCTTAATTCCACATATTAGCTTTACTCTCAAAGCCCTAACCATCATCACTCATGACTACAAGCCTTATTCTCAAAGGTTTACTTCTTACCAACATCATTCATACCTAGATTTCAAGGCATTCTAATCACATTTTTCATTATTAAGTGATTCTAGTCATAAATCATCATAAAGGTTTCAACTTCAAGCTTTACTAGTCATGATCCATCATATACACTATAATCTAATTCAATTCATGTTTACAAGCTTTCATTCATGAACAATTACTATAGACATCATCAATTTTAGAAGATCGTCTCTGAGTCTTCAATTTCACCTTTCATGGCATAAACCCACATAATATCAATTTCATCAATTAGACTAGGGTTAACCATGGAAAACAGATAATATCTTCTAGAGAAATGATTTTTGAGAGGGAATTGGGTTTGTTTTGGGGTCTTGGAAGAATGAATTAATTGATTTAGTTTAGGGGTATATTAGATTTATATAGGTGGTCTAATTACTAATAAAACGACCCTACTTATTAACTAATTAATCCTCGAACCTTCCCCTAACCCCCTTAACTTAAACACTTAAGCCATCACCGCCCCCTACCTACAAGACCACGTCCACGGACCGTGGGTCCACCCACGGCTTGTACTGGTCATCCGTGGATGGTGGTCTGTGGCTAGATTTTGCAGGCCTTGACCCACGAGACCTACCCACGAGGCGTGGATCCCCCTACAAGGCGTAGGTCCCCTTGTGGGTACTGCCTAGGCAGATTTTAGGGACTGTTTTAGGGTGGTTTGTAGGGTCCTCTTCAAGGACTCTTGGTGGGTCCTTGGGGAGTTGTACCTTGACGTTTAACCCCTAAACCCCTCATTCTAAGTACGAGAAGTCATTTTACGATTCTACCCATCACGTCAAACTCTGGAACCCTCACGTAAAGCTCTAGTTTAACTTACTAGTTTTCCGGGTGTTACATATATAAACATTTCCCTTTCGTTTTACTTATTTACTTATATTTTAAAAAATATTTATGTATTTTAGTCGAAGGAAAATTCAAATGATTTATATGATGCTGGGTTGAAGGGTATGTAAGTTTTATTTTTATTTTTTATTTAATTGCTAATTTTTATGAGATATATATATATATATATATATATATATATATATAAA
>JAJOOH010001865.1:0-25418 GCA_029582605.1 Solanum gracilifrons | reverse complement strand
GTTTGCTAACATTGAGAAAAAGAAACCTTGATTTCTAAAATAGAGATATTTTAAAGCAGTTACCTTTTTTAAGAGGTTATTGTGAATAATTACCTCAAAATAGAGAAATAGTATGTTTTATACATTTGAGCATGAGTATATTATTGAGAGTAGTATTGAGCATCGATTTGAGGATGATTTTAAACAACTCAAAATCCTCATAAACCTTATCTGCCAACATGGGTAAATGATAATACTTTTTAGATGAATCCTTATTGCTTAGTGGATCCACTTAGTTGAGGTGTTCTATACCCCGGCAAGGTATAGGACAACTCTGACAATGTGGGCGAGACGATGTATTATCACATAGCTCATAGTGATGGTTGTCGGTTAAAGAAATTCCCAAATAAGAGTAAATCGTAATTTATTATATTTTTATGTACATCCTTGAGTTACCATCTTTTATTTATGAAGCTTTAAATATTTTATCTCATATTATTGCTTTGTATTGAGTTGAGTTGAGGTGAATATTCTTCCAGCCTTATCAATTCAGTTTTTTATTCATTCAGATTTATTTCATACTCGTACATTCAATGTACTGACGCCAACCGACCTGCATCTTTTTATGATGCAGATATAAGTGTTCAGGATCATGAATAGGCGCTTCATTGAGATCCCTTTATACTCTAGTTAGCTTTTGGTGAGCCTCCTTACATTCCGAAGGACTCCACTTTTATTTTCAGTTTAGTCATTTTAGGGTGTCATGGGTGTTATCCCGATATCCATGTTGAACTATAAAGGCTTCATTGATAGATAGAGTTGAGGAGTCTATCAGTATTTACTTTTCTCATAAGATGTTGTGAAAACTATTAAACCTATATTATTGAGTATTTTACAGACAATTTGAGTTAAGTATTTGCTTGAGTTTGAATGTTCAAAATTATGTTTCTAAACCTTTTATCGCTTGAGTAAGGCTTCCGCTAAGTAGTCAGCCAGGCCAAGGGTTCTCTTGGGGACCAAAAATGATTCTTGAGTGACGGCCATGTCCAGGCTGTAGGCTCGGGGAGTGACATTGACTGTGGTCATGGTTATTTGGGTTGGGAGCCAGGTTTTCACTTCTTGGGTTCGGATTCGTGTCACTTCTCTGATTGTCTTATTGCATCCTCTCCATTTATATGCATTGCATGTCACCAATATATTTGTTTGTTGATTGTATCCTTCGATTTATGGGGAGCGGTTGGGTTATATTTGTTATTTGTACCTTTCGAGCTAATGGGGGTTCGACTAGGTTATTATTATTATTGTTTTACTATATTCTATTATATGTTATTTTTTTCTCGTTAACTGATAGATTTTAGACTTTAGAATTGTAGTTATGAGTCCTCCTGACCCTTGGTAATTTACTTGGTATCTTAGTTGCTTGCGAATAGGTTTTTGGCTCGTGTTCTAGGTATGTTCTTGACTCAGCTTCTCACTCCTTGTATCATGTTTCTACTCTTTATTGTCTATCTACTTTAGCATCCCATGTTTAGTTACTTGTGATATGCTCTCCTTATTACTTGTCTTTTATGCTTGTGTTATCTTTTGAGCTTAGTCAGTTGTTTCCTACTGAGTACCGTTTTTGGTTCTCATATTACACTTTTACCCCCTGCAAATTGCATTTAAGTTATCGTCGTTGATTTGAAGTCGTGCGAAGCAGCTTTGAGTTTCGGATATTAGGGTGAGCTTTTGGCATCTGAAGCTACTATTTTTTGTCTGTTTTTGCTAGGCTTAGTCTTTATATTGTATTCACAGACAGACTGTACTTATGTTTTATTTGTAAAAGTCTTATACTCTTACTTTGGATTAGATGCTCAACTATTGACTGATGTCAGGTCTTGGGATGATTACTTGTGTTGTATTTCAATTGCTTACCCTTCTTCTCTTGTGTAAGCTTTATGCTCTTATTGTTGACTTCCGATGGGTAGTCTGTTGCTTATGGTTTCGGGCTAAGGGTTAGGCTGACCTACTGATGGGGTGTAGTAGGTGTTATCATGACCTGAGAAATCGTGTCATGACAGAAAATCTAAAAAATTGTTCAAATAAATCAAGCTTATCAGCTTGAATAGAATTTTCATATGGAATGAAATGAGTATACCTTATTACATATTAATTCATGCGGTAAATTTAAAAGAAGTACCATTTCCTGCATGTAATAAGTATATAACCTAATTTTCCTGGTTAACTTTAACTAGTACTATTGAAATTA
Source organism: Solanum gracilifrons (assembly GCA_029582605.1). Lineage (NCBI taxonomy): Eukaryota > Viridiplantae > Streptophyta > Magnoliopsida > Solanales > Solanaceae > Solanum > Solanum gracilifrons. Next base: position 23,191 of record JAJOOH010001865.1, on the reverse strand, counting down.
GTTTATATACAAATTTCATATATTAAATAATAATATATTTTTATAACTCATTGCATGTAATTTTTATACCAAATTCATTCAAAAGATTACCCACGAGCTTGTGTATATAAATGTTATGTAATTGGATTTAAACGAATTCATGTAGGGTATGCAATTGGTATGCAAGTAGAATTTCAATATATAACTAATGTGGATATTAAAATGCAAACTGTAATTTGTATTCAATTAGTATATAAATAAATTCCAATGAATAACTAGTATGGATAAAAATCCAAATGTCATAAGAAATTCATACCAATTACTTTTGTGTATACATTTGGTATGTAACTAGATTTGGTATAAGCTGATTTACTCAAATTATATGCAAAGAATATACCCAAAAAATCATAATTTCAAATTTCACGAATCATGTACGAAAACGTGTTTAATAGTGCATGGTAACACTAATAAAACAAAGTATATGTAGTTTAATGTGAAAAGCTAGATTAAAAGTATCCAACATCTTTAAAAAGAAAAGGGAAGTATCCGCATGTATATAACTTCTTTAATGATATTTTGGTTCTTTTTCACTAGAGTGTTATTCTTCTTCAGTAGTATTTGAGTAAAAATATGAAAACTTGGTGGCCTTATATCCGCATACCTTTCTTCTTCGATTACACTAGGATTCTTTCTAGGTGTAAGAACAACTTTTGAAATTTTAGGCACAGTATGAAAATCAAATGAAAAAAAATAAAATCCACATAAAAATTACTTCAAGAACAGAAAAAGATGGATCAAATGGTGTTGAATGTTGGTATGAAAGATGGTTTTCATTGAAATATGAAGAGAGATGGAGAAGAATATGAAGAATGAGAAAATTACTGTTGATTGAAATAAAATGGGAAAACGTGTGTTAGTTGAAAACAAATCCCTTAATTGTAGTAATGAATTTGTCCAAAAAAAGAGGACACCCATCTTTTTCTCTTACTTATTAATTAATGTTGACACTTATTAAAATAATAAATATGTTAATACAAATTCTGTTAAGACAAGTAATTGAAGCTTTATTAGTAGTAATTACCAAAGAGTACATTTAAATGTTATATTATACACTCTTAAATAAAGATGTTGGGTGACTTTTCCTTTTTAATCAAACTGTTAGCTATAAGGGCCTTTTTGGACTAAATTATTAAAAACATGAGCATTTTTAGAATAAAACTATTAACTAGGGACATTTTTGTTTAATTTCACATAGTTCACCCTTTTTCTATTTTTTTAAATAAAATTAATTATGAAAAATTAATATTTTAAAAAATTTGTGTATTTATAAATGTTATTAAATTAGATATTTAAGATACATGAAAAAAGTTTTACTTAAATGTTGAGGAGGTTAAATGTTGTTATTTGTACTAAGTGTAGGGGTAGAGTGATTGGGTCAACTGAAATCCTAGTGGATTTTTCATAAGGGGAAGGTATGGAATGGCTTGAGTTGTTTAATGTCGTTTTCCGGACGAACAAAGATGCCCAAAGCGTGAAGCTGGTATACGATAATTCCGTTGTACAAGAACAAGAATGACATTTAGAATTGCAATAACTTTAGGTTATCAAGTTGCTAAGTCACACTATAAAAGTTTTGGAGAGGGTGACGGAGGTGAGGGTGAGCTGGCCCATGACAATTTCGAAAATTAGTTCAAATTTATGCCAAAATGCTCAACTGCAGAAGTCATTCATCTGATAGATCAGTATAGGAAGAGGAAGAAAGACTTATATATGGTGTTCATCGACCTAGAAAAGTCTTTACGACAAATTTCTTAGGGAGGTTCTATGGAACCTAAAAGTATACATGTGACCAAAACCTGTAGGTGCTAAAAATAGATAAATAATACTTAAAGTCATATCCTCATATGAAAGTGATTTATGAAACAAATCTTTTCATATTAAATCTTTCCATAAATTTATTGTTTTATTATACATTATAGACAAAATATGAAAGGAAACACAGAAAATTGCAGTAAATATGGTTGTGTGAGTAAGTAGGAAATAAAGTCTATAATAAAGTAACTGCATATTTTGTCTAGACTATTTCGTTATCTTAGTTTATTCTGCTTCTCTTTACTCCGTGACATGTAGGGATGGCAATGGGCATTGGCGTGGGGTGGGGCGGGGTGGGGTGGGTTGAGCTTAATCCGCAAAAGTTTTAATCTATCCTGCTCCACCCCGCATAACCCTGCATAAATTTTGTAGTATTTTCCTTTTCTAGTTAAGTTTGATACTAAAAATAAAACTTTAAAAGAAATTTAATTTTTTTTAGTATTTTCCTTTTCATTAAGTTGTATTAATTTAATAGATAATAACTTAAAATTTTATTTTTTAGAGTCAATTGGGAAGCATGTAAGAAATTGTATTAGTTTTGATTAAACTATTTTCATTTAGTATTTTGAATATTTTAGTAACTTTAAAGAAACTATCTTAAAAGATAATACTCTATCACTCTTATAACATATATAAAATTAAAATTACGCTTGAACCCTCAAAAACCTCAAAGACCTGCAACCTGCCCTGCCCGCATTATTTTTTAAAAAAAACCGCTTCAATACGCCCTGCATCATTCCCTGCCCCGCACAACCTTAAACCTGCATAGCCTTTAACCCGCCCCGCTCCATTGCCATCCCTACTAACATGGAATAGTAGAGCTGGAGCAATAAGCAAAACAAATGTTAAGCCAACCTAAATCAATGTTTTCTTGACAGCAGAACTGTTGGTGAACAAGCAGTTGTGCATATATGTAAGCTTTTTGATGTGGCAATATAGCTTGTTCTACAATGGTTGTGTTGTGAAGGAAAATGTAACTTAGCTTATATATGGCTAGATTCAATGCTCATCTTACTGGAAATCTACAGGGAAACAAATAAATTAATTGTCTAGACAATCTCGACTACCTAATAAAAATGATAAAATATCCATTCAAATTATCCAGAATAGACCCCTCACTAAGAAACTTTAAAAAATAAGCATGCAACTCCATCAACAGATGATTCTACTATGAACCAAACAAACTCACAAAAAAGGAAGTACTCTACTAATAATGATATGAACCTAATACTTCTGAAAGAATCTAATAAGCCCAAGTGAGTATCAAGTTGTTGAATTGAAAATTCATATCTTCCAGATATAATAAAGAATATAACATGAATGATAAATGAAAGGCCTAAAACAGTGAAATACCCAACAAGAATACATAAAATAAGTTTGTCATCTAACAACTCTCTGAAGTGGAATATTGTTGAGGTTGCTTTTAGTTACAACAATCATTTTTTTAAAAGTTATCTAGTTTTAAGATGAATTATATTTTAAATATTTGTTAGATTGTTTTAATTGTTGAGATTATTTAGCCTTTTTTGAATTTTTGTTAGGCAGATTTTCTACCTTATGTTATCAAGTTGGTTATTTAAAGCCCTATTATGCTTAACAAAAATATTGAGAAATATTTCAATCATTCTTTTTGCTGCCTCATTTTTAAAAATCTTCAATAGTGGTATCAAGAGTTTAATTGATCTTACGGGATATGTGAGATCTTCCTAAGAACTATCATACTACTTTTAACCCACAAGTGCTATTTTTCAATCCTTTTAATTAGTCAGGGCTAGTATTTTCAACCCGTATTTTTTTAACGCACGGGATTTTCTAAATCAATTTTTAACAAAAATAATGGCAAGCATCAGTCTCTTTGAATTCCCCAAAAATTTTCACTAGTGAAAACTATCAGATTCAGTCAATGAAAATGAACTCATATCTTGAAGCCTATATGATCAGTGGGAAGTTGTAATGGAAGATATACCCTTGCAACCTCTCCCTACAAATCTTACCCTTGCTCAAATTAAATCTCATTCAGAAGAAAAAACAAACAAATTCAAAGTAAAAACTATAATTCAAAATTCAATTGCGGATTCATTTTTTTCTAAAATCATTAATGCTAGTGAGACAGCAAAAGAAGCTTGGGAAAATTTTTTAAAAAAATATCAAGAAAGTGATCGAGTAGGACAAATGCAAATTTTAAATTTGAAAATAGATTTTGAATCTCTTAGAATTCTAGAGGGTGAAACTATTGTTAAGTATTCTGTCAAGATTTCTTTGATTATTAATAAAATCAGGTTGTTTGGCGAGGATTTCAAAGATGGCAGAATAGTAGAAAAAAAATTGTGGCAATTTTAGAGAGATCCGAATCTAAAATTTTAACTCTCAAAGAGTCTAAAGATCTCTCTACTATTCATGTTGAAGAACTAATCAAGCACAAGAGAAAAGAAGAGCCTTTATGCAAGATAATATTAATGAGGGTGACTTTTATGAACTAAACAGAAAAGAAAAAGGTAATTATCCTCTTTGTAAATATTGCAAAAGAAAACTACACCTGGAAAAATTTTGTTGATGAATACCTGATGCAATATGTGGAAATTACAAACAAGCTGCTCATGTTACAAAAGTGTGCAAGCTTAAGAACAATCTTCAAGCACAAGTTGTAAAAGCAGAAATCAAGGAGGAGAAATTGTTTTAAACTGCAGTATCTAAAGTAAAGGAGGAGTGTTGAGTTTGCTTTTAGTTACTGCAGTTATTTTTTAACATAATAAGTTACCTAGTTTTAGGATGAATTTAATTTTTAAATATTTGTTAGATTGTTTTAATTGTTGAGATTTTTTAGCCTTTTTTTAATTTTTGTTATACAGATTTTCTGTATTATGTTGTTAAGTTGGCTATATAAAGCCTTATTATATATGCTTAATAAATATATTGAGAGATATTCAATCACTTGCACCATTTTTTTAAAAACACCAACAAATATGAATAATTATATCGGAAAGAGTCAAGCATCACCACTATTTCTATTTCGGGCTAAAATAATATAAGAAATTGCATATTGTTAAATACTAACCCCTTAGTTGAAACTAAGGCATTTAAACACATGCATTTCAGAAGTAAAATAAGAGCTCTTTAAAGTATAAAATTGTGGCAATCTCCTGCCATCCAGGTTGTCATGCCAAGATAAGTATCTCATTTAATCTTGCTTAGCTGATTTTACTAGAAAAATATCATAATCAACTCAAAGGTGGCCTCACAATCATCTGTAATAACCCGGTCGGTCATTTTTGAAAGTTTCATGAATTCACCACTTTGCCCTCCTGTGATCGACCCCCAGTCTTTTATGATTGAGTTGGAAAAGTTGGTTTTGAACTTTGAGTTAAAAGTTGAGAATTTGGTAACTTTTGAGTTTGGAAAGCTTATATTGTTAAAAAAGTGATTTTTGGAGTCTTTTGGAGATTCGAGTGTTCAAATGAAATTCCATCAATTTCATCAGTCGCGGAATGTAGAATATGAGTTGTGACAGTTGTCGGTTTTAGTTTCCAAGTTTTTTTGAGGATTTGAGGTCCTAAAGTTGTGAATTTGTGAAATTTTAGCCTTTGGGTTGATTTTGGTCAGCATTCAAGATTCGGATGCTCGGATCAGAATTCCAAGAGTTCCGTTGGATTTGGGGGATGATTTTAGGCCTAGGTGAGTTCTTGGTTTATTTTTGAGAGGTTCCGAGCTTGTTTTAGCCTTTTTAGGCATGAATTAGTTTTTTGTGGTTTTCACGAATGTCGGGTCAAGAAGACCTCAAATTCGTGTTTTGATGATTCCATTGAGTCCAGAACATCGAGTATAATTGACTTGCATATGTGGTTTGTGTGTATGGAGTTTTGCACGAATCTTGAGGGTCCTTTCGATGATTTGAGAGTTGGTTGAGTTGTTGGTGTTTGCAGGCCTCGGTTTTGCAAAGGTCAGTCGCTTAAGAGACCTTCGTAGAAGCGAGAGCTTTTTCGCTTAAGCGAGTTTCGCTTTTGCGACATCTGAGAGGATTTTTAGCCTCTCATTTTAAGGTTTAAGTCGTATTGCTACATTTTTTAGCTTGGAGAACCCTTGGTGGCGATTTTTGAAAGGATTTCTTGTGCTAAATCATTTGAGTAAGTGTCACGCCCCAAGCCTACACCCTGGACGTAACTGGCACTCGAGAACCATTGTTGGTCCCCAAGCGAACCCTTGGTCTGGCTCAATACTCAACGGAAGACTTACTCAACAATATATGACCTCAGTTTGCAAAGATTAACTCAAATGTCTTAAGATAAATAACTTAGAATAGTTAAAGTATTCAACTAGCCATAAAAAGGCAACTCAAGTCTCAAACATTAAAAATGGAAATGAAAAAGAGTCATCAAAACACTATTGTCTAAGAAGCCTCTAATAACTATGATAGACGCAAGGACAAGACCCACGACATCTTAATAAGACTAAAATAAAAGTGGAATCATCCGGAAGCAAGGAGGCTCACAAAAGCTAACTGGAACTGCAAGTGGTATCAACGGAGCGCCTGTTGATGACCATGTATACTTGTATCTGCATCATAAAAAGATGCAAGCAAAATAACGTTAGTACATTGAATGTACGAGCATGTAAGGGAAATTCTAAAGCATAGACATAAGCTTGAACTGATAAAAAGGAAGGACATACTCACCTCATCTCATCTCATCTCAACTCAACTCAAGAATACTCAACTCAATTCAATATAAAAGCAACAATAAAGACACAATATAAATAAAGCTTTTAAAAGAGTAGATAATAACTCAATGTATATAAAAATACAAAAATAAACTCTTTACTCTTATTTGGGAGATTCTCTAACCGACAACCATCACTATGAGATACGTGATGATATAACGTCTCACCCACGCTGCCAGAACTATCTTATACTTTGCCGGAGTATAAGACATCCTCAACTAAGTGGATCCACTAAGCTATGCTTAAAAGCAATAAGGAACAATCTAAAAAGTATGATATTTTACTTATGTTGGCATACATGATTTATGAGGATCTTGAGTTGTTTGAACTCATACTCATATCGGTGCTCAATACTACTCCCACTAATATATAACTCATGCTCATATGTTTAAAAACAGTCCTCATCCTCAAACTTGAGATTATTACTCAAAAGATTCTCTTAAAAGAGATAATGCTCAAAAACTCCTCATGAACTCATTTGGAAATCAAGGTTTCCTCTCGTTTTAAATGTAAAACATTTACACTTGGGAATACTTAGTTCCCTTATATTCGTTTAGAAAACATGAACTCAACTCTCCTCATCCTCTTACTCAAGTACTCAAGTCTTAAAACAAGTTTTAAAATATTGTAAAATACTTCTAAATACGACTCAAAGGACTCCCTCGAACTTTACTCTTTACTCTATCTTGAATTTGAAATGTAAATTCAAGAATTAGGATTAGGATATATAGGATTTCTCAATGATTAGATGTAATTTGGATAGTTATAATCAAGAAGAGAGCGAAAATACATTTTAAAAGAACTCAGACGGGATGAACGACGGAAAAGGTATAGGGGCAGGCGACCCTGGCGCATTCTTGGCGCGGGGCACCAGCCCGTAAACTTCATAAACCCATTTTTGGCGCGCCAGCCCCCTTGGTGCATTTGTGGCGCGTCGCCCCAAGCCCTGCCTAGAAAACCCGAAGAATTTTTCCTCTTCGATTATTTGTCCTAATTTACCTAGAATCAATTGATTTCTTCCAAACTATCACGCCCCAAATTCAAGGGGCGCAACTGGCTCCTAATGCCAAAACTCAGGCTCGAGCCGACCCTGCTGAACCATTTGCTACTAGCGCATGGCAGCCACACGCAATAAAGAAAACAAACAAGTATATCTCGGCTTAAAATTAAGCCCGCGGCCGGCAAAACCCCTGGAAACAAATCCATAAAAGAAATAGCTACTCCCAAGAGTTCATATAAAGAAATAGCCAAGTAGCATAGAAATCCTAATTGGGCCGTCGAGGCCACCATGATCTCAATACCAAAACTGAAAGCAGGTATATATCAAGATAATATATCAAACAACTAACAAGCTTCAGTGAACCAACAAACTAGGCCAGAATGGCCATAATGTAGCTATAGACTCCACACACTAGTCTGCAAGCCTCTAAGAGTAGTAAAGATTGGCGGGACAGGCCCCAGCCTACCCATAAAGATATATACAACAAAAGCTAACAAACCTCCCAACTCTAGCAGTTCCGGAGGAAAGGGGCTAGCCAATCGAATAGAATTCAATCCTGTTGCTAAGGAGGTCTACTGGGTCATTTGTCGGGACCTGCAAGTATGAATGCAGTACCCCCAGGCAATAGGGCATCAGTACGAAATAATATACCGAGTATGAAAGGCAATAGACCATAAGTAGGTATCCTAATATACTGGGAGTAATCCGATAAATAAATCAAGGATAAGATAAGTGTACTGACATGCTCCTAAATCTTAACATATCAAAAATAATTTTAAAAAATAACCTAACCAAGCCCCCATAAGCTCGGCAGGTACAAACAACACACAAGACCACCTACCCAGGCCCCCACATGCCTAGAAAATGCCAATCACTCTATATACTCCTATTGGTAGTCCCCTAGCCCCGTAGGCAGTCACATAGACCTCTTAGGTAATAATATTGCCCCGTAGCCATCACATAACTCTTTTAGGCATCAATATAACTTATAGACAACTCATAGCCCTCTTAGGCAACAACATCGCCTTGTAGGTAACACATAGCCTTCCTAGGCGTCAATATAGCCTCATATGCTACTCATAGCCCTTCTAGGCATCAATATAGCCCCGTAGGCAACTCATAGGCATTCTAGGCATAGAACATAGCCCTTCTAGGCATAGATCACATTCATGCAGCTAACAACAGTAGACCCAATGGCAACAATAACGATTCAATAGGCTAAAAGCGAGCAATTTAGCTATAAAGAACCTATACGAATAGCCTCTAAGTCATGTCCAACATAGGGACACAACTAACTGAATAAGAATCCCGTAAAGGGAAGATTATATCCACTCGAGCAGCCAACAATCAACAATAATGGCTATAAGTATAACAATGATAACAACTCAATTACATTGCTCCTAAGCTTTAAGGAAACATGTCGTAAGAAGAGAATAACCTTTCCAATGAATGCTCGAAAGACCATAGTTCCTTCACGAAAATTGTTCCTTATATCCTAAGCTTCACAAACACTATATATACACAACTGGTATGCACCTATAAACAATTCATAATTAATCTTAAATCGGCAGATTTGCCATATTTCCCCAACTTGTCGAAACGTTCGTAGAAATTCATAAAACAATCATAAAAGAGTCCCGAGATGATTACCTTAGTTAACCAAGTATAAACCTCGAGGAAGGACCAATAACTACAAATTTATATTTTTCAAAAACTAGCTCCAAACGCAGCTAATAGAAAGGGAAAACGATTGTCACGTGTAGAAATCACGTTTCTAGGCACGGGGGCAACCTTTAATGTTAGAAATCGTCAAAAACTAACCTTCATTATGCATGAAATCCATAGTATTACTCTCTTAAGGTTTCTTTCGGGTTTGGAAGTGAAAATAAATGTTTTCATGGCTTAAAACGTTGAGTAAGCCGACATACCACATTTTTTACCCGATCCGGATTCTGCCCCGACAGTCCATAGTAAAACCCTCATAACTTTTTACTCTGATGTCGGTTGGATACGGGGTTTTGTGCATTGCAAACTAGACTTGTAGGCTTTCAATTTAATGGGTGATAGGCCTTCTAACTCTTAATATATTGGTAGAAAACATCCAAGATATTTGACCCAAATTTCAGAGAAATCTTTAAAAAGGAACTTACGATAACTTTCGCTAACTTTTATTTTGCCACTTACCTAACTTCAAAACTTGAGATACAACCCTTGAACACTTAAAATATGACATACCACATCATTATTAATTTATTACCCACCCTCCTTGTCTTTTCACGAAGATACGAGTTAATTTAGACGTTTTGAAAAGTCGGGGTGTTACACAAACTTCTTTAGATTCGTAAACCCAACACAAGGAAAGGAAAATCTACTCAAATTTCCTCAAGAACAACTCTCAAACTCAAAAACCTCACCTCAAGAACTCATCAAAACTCCATTTACAAAGAATGAACAACAAAACCTCAAGAAAACTCATCAAGAACTCAATACACAAAATCTCATCGATGAATTCAATAAGGAAAGTAATGATTCATTTGAGGGCAAAATTCCTCAAAGCTTGCAAGAATCTTAAACGTTCTTCTTTTCTCTTCTTGAACTCCTCTCAAAATCCCTCAGCGTGTTTAGGAATGACTAAAATGATTCCAATCAGTTTAGACCCCTAAAAGATTAACAAAATGATCTAGGATAGTGGGGGTAAGGAAAATACCAAAATACCCCTCCTTAAAACAGATAATTGCCTTAACTAGACAGGTTGTACTCAAACGGGCATATATCCTTCATCCGAACTCATAATTTAGCAAACTCGGCGGCGTTGAAAAGAGGATTCAAAGATATTTCATTTGATATCTTATGGGCTATCTAACTCATTTTGTGCTAAAAGTTATGGTCGTTTGAAATTGACCCAAAACTCACCATTGAAGTGCAACTTGTATCAATTTAAATTTAGCTCTTTCTAATTTAGTTCTTTCTAAATTTAACTCTTTCCGAGACCGAGGTGTTACAGTAAGCTTCAATAATCCTAAACCTTCATTTCCCTTTGATTATTTATGGGTTTTAACATCAAAATATGAGATTTTGATTGGTGAATGATGAGGTTTTCCAAGAACTTAAGTTCTTAGAATGGGGATTTTGAACTGATTTTAATTCCTTTTTCAAAATGATTTTCCCTAATGAGTTCCTAAAGTTTTGAGTAATGCTTTCAAGTATTAAATTTCGGATTCAAACCTTAATTTTGGAATTGGGCTTTGTGTTGATTGAACTACTTTTCAAGAGAATTGATGTGGGTATTGTTGTTTCTGGAAATTGATTGTGAATACTTGATTGTTATAGATTGTATGGCTTTGGAAGTAATTCGAAAGGGGAAGACTCAACTCTTGGAGTGAATATTGATTGATTTAAGGCAAGTGATCTCCTAAACTTTGTATTCTAGTAGAATTCATATGCTTCCTTCGTTTCTTGTGTGTTGGGAGTAATGGGGATGAGGTGAATGGTTTAATTATCCACTTGATACATCTAAATGAATAAAAGATGGTTGAAATGATGCCACGACCCAAGGTACACCCTAGAAGTGACATGGCGTATAAGACCCCGAGAGTCCCTACACAAGCCACTTAGCATACATAAACAATATAATAGAAAATCAAGAGATTTAAAATACAATTCATATCATAAAAGAGTTTGTCAAAAATGAAGTGGAAGTCTACCATAGTCTCAAAGCCATCTAGTACATCAAGAGTGATCCGGACATAACTCGTACATCACATACAATACTGAAAGTAAAGACGATAATAAACAAAGGCTCAGTCCTCAAAACATAAGGACTCACCAATCTTCAATATCTACTAAGTAATCCCTAGCTACGGAGATGCGAAACTGGAACGTCGTACCCTACATTTGGAAGAATGTAGGCAAGCGTATGTGTTAGTACAAAAATGTACCAAGTATGATAGCAATGCATAAAAGTATGAAATCATGGTAAAAGGATTTTTTTCGTGATATGCAAAGACCAAGTTAAAGCATAAGATAAGAGAGTTAGAAAACATAAATCGTAATCATGATCAATGCAAGTTAAATCATCTTTAAAAACACATGTGAGATACTTTAAAGGTAACCTTGGTTCATTAATAGGGGAAGTAGTCTTAACTGACATAGAGACCATGTGAGCTATAACATGGAATCTGGTGTACTCCTCTCACACCGAAAAGAGAGTGTCATACAAGGTAGAACCCATACACACCATATCATATGCTATATGTGGATCCACTAGCTAGGTCATTCAAGACAACTCCTATAGGGGCACATAGTTTAGGACTAGCTAGAGGTTGCTACTAGAGACTAACCTAGTTGAGCCTCCACCTCAAAGCCACTCGATGCTAAGTAAAAATCCCCCATAAAAGTCATTAATCATATTCATTATCATCCATGGAAAAGTACAATTAAGATACTAATCTAAGCTAGAAACATCATAGAGTAGCTCCTTAGACCATGTGTGAGAAAACCTTTCACCATCCATGATCTTTTCATAATTGCTTTATAAGTCCCATAGTCATTCACTTCATGCTAGAAATGCCCTACTACTAATAGAAATAGTTTTGAAATCTTGATCTATAATCATTGATGGATATCCAGATACCATACTAATCAAGACCTAATTTAGAAAAATAGCCCGAAAAGCATTAAGGGCAAGTTTAGATGTCATTCATGTCATATAGTCAAGCTTAATAGAACATATAGATATCTTCATCTATAAGCTTACTTGAGTCATACACATACTTTCATAGACATGTATTCTTTTCAATAATTCATAAGGTTCATCATGTTTTCAAAGTCAATGGATCCTCAACTTCATTTACATCAATCTCATCAAAATGACATGCATGTCTTCATAAATTCATCTTTATAATCAAAATTATGGGTTATGCATGGGTTCATGGGAAATCAACTTAAAACATGCAATTACTTCAAATCATGCATAATAGTTCATAACAATCAATTAAATCAATATTGAAAGGAACCCATGACATGGAAGAAAACCCTAACTTCAATTGGTGATTTCTAACTTGTAAATTGGAGAATTTAGGAACCCTATGAAGGAAAGATCTCCATATGTGAACACTATCATACCTTGATGTAAAAAGCCCACAATAAATGATGAATTGGAGACTTGATCTTAAAACCCTAGACTTGTTATTCTTCCTTAGAGAGAGAAATATTTGAGAGGATGAACTTGTTCTTCATTTAGGAATTTGATAGAATGAATTCAATTGGGAAGTTTTGGGGTTAAACCATTTATATAGAGTCTCTAATAGAAGGTAAAATAACATAGTATTGGATTAGAATAATTAGGAAAAGACATAAAAGCCCTTCTTAAGAATAATTGTCGACCTCACCAATGGCCAGACCTACGATCCATTGGTCAGACCACGGACCGTCCTGGTCAATCGTGGGTGAGATCAGAGACCACTGGATTTGGACCCCTAACGACGGACCCATTTATGGTCTGTGGGTCCACCTACGGGCCATACATCTCAGACATGGGGCTCAACTTTTGATCCAGAATTTTCCTTAAGTCTGGAACTCACCTACGAGACCTACATATGACTCATGCATAGGACAACGGACAATCCTGTTGAACCGTATGTAATTACTAAAACTTTTAAATTTTTGGAAAATTGGGACTGGCTAACCACAGGCCTACCTACGGACTGTGTGTCAGACCACATGCTGTTGGTGGCTTTGTCGGTACTGGTACCAGATCCTGGAAAGTTGCATTTTTCCCATCTTTTCAAATCTGAGGTGTTACAAATGAAAAAGGGCAATGTGATGAACATGATGATGTGAATTGCCTTAATATGACCCTTGTTGGTTAACTGATGAAATGCTTGAAAGCATGAATGTGAACTTGAATTGTATGAATTGTTATATCTTCCGTGTGGTGTGACATTTCTTGTATGCATTGGTTGTGAACACCGTTATGAGTCATGTGATGATTTATGATGATGAGGTCTTTGCCGATGAACGTTATGAGGCCGAGGTCTTTGGCGGCAAGTGTTGTGATGCCGAGGTCACTTCCGGCAAGTGTTATTATAAAGTCGATGATAAATGGTTTTGACTAGAGATTTGATATAAAATCGATGAGAAATGGTTCCGGCTAGTGATATTGTGTCAATGGAAAATAGTTTCGATGAGAGATTGATTATCGTGACTTGATGCATTTGATGTTTATGCGTGACTTGGTTGCTAGTTGTGATTGATATACTTGTTGTGTGTGACCGAACTACTTGACATTGAGATTGACTTATTTGATTAGTTTGGTTATTGAATTGTAAAGATTGAACTGCAAATATTGAGCCTTGTGAGCTGTTTATTATAGAACTGTTAGGTTTGACTGATTTATGTGCAAGTTGTATTTTGAGAAGCTTCGGTTGGAGTGTAAGGGGTATTCGATTTCTAGCTAGATGCCTTAGCTTGTTTATTAGGTTGCTTACTAGGTACCGTGTTGTTGGTACTCACCCCGTGCTTCTACACTTGTGTAGGTTCCGAGCTCGGACCCGTGTGATCCCTTTCTCCTTCTTCTGATTTTGAGGCTTGTCAAGGATTTGAAGAGGTAGCTGCTTGTCACTTCGGTGGACCCGCTTTTTCCTTTTCTTTATACATTGTTCTATTTGAGAAACAAAGATTGAGACTTGTATTTATCTTTCGAATTCTGTTTTTATAATAGTGGTTTGTACACGTGACAACCAAGTTTTGAGGTATATTGTTTAGAATGAATAAGTTTTATGTCTTTGTCTTGTTCTTGCTTTACTGTTTTCCACATTTCTTTCATTTTTGTTGGGTTGAGGCTAACTTGTCTTGATGGGAATAGACAAGTGTCATCACATCCATTTTTTGGATCGTGACAGCATCTCCAGCCATTTGAAAGTTACCAAGTCAAATTTCCAATGATATGAGGGGTGGTGGTGTGACCCAAAATATATACATAATTAAAAAAAAAAAACTATGTTGATCCTCAGACTAAGCCTCATTGTTGCTCCAAGTACTCATGTAAGACAAGTGAAAGAAAAAGGAAAAAATAAAAAAAGAAGGGCAACAACGAAAATCTAATTATTAATAGTGCGTAAACCAAAATAAACAAGTATCGTCATGTTATATTTTGCAACAAAATAATCAGAACACAAGTGACTTAATTACGTTATCATAGTTGATTATGTGAAACATAATTTGACAGGAAGCAGGTCTCCAGTTAACTTTGAAAAAGAAATGGTCTATTAACACAACCAAAATAAAGCTCAATAAAACATGCAAAACAAATAGCAGTTCTAACAGAAATTGACAATGTTATTGACAAAAACATCATTAAAGTCCATCAAAATTCAATAAAAAATTTCAAATCAATAGGTGAGATAAACATAAAAATTTAAAAAAATTCTAGACATTATCCAAAGCAAAACATCATTAAAGATGCAGAATCAAAAACATGAACTAAAACGGGTCAGATTTTTAGAAGCTTAAGCAAAAATCTAAACTTCACTACACTACCACAATAAAAAAATCAAATAGGGATAAAATTTACCGAAAATACGATTAAACTTATCTGAGAGGAAGAAGATTCAACTGAACTTGGGGAAGAAAATTGAAGAAAAAAATCCACTCCGGTTTCATTTTTGGAATTCTGGGGAACGTTTATGGGATCTCACGTTTGTTCATGGTTTCAAGAATGGAAGATGAAAAGGTTAGTTGTTGGAGAAATGTGAGTTTATGCAAGTTTATAATTTTGAGAAGGCGAGTAGATGGAAGATGAAGATGCACATTGGAGAAGAAAGTAGACGTTCTCTCATAAAGGTTCCCAAGTTTCCTCGGAAAAAGGTTTTAAAAATTGAACTTTATTAAATAATTTTTTATATTGGGATTGTAATTGTATTTTTGGAGGGATTTTATTTAATGTTTCAATTGGGATTCAAATGTTTTTTTTTATAAACTTGTATTTTATCCCGCATGTTCTTAAAGTGATGAAAAGGTTCATGACCCCCACAATCCAATCTCACTTTTTCATAATCTAATCCTAAAAAATAAATCAAAAAGTAATTCAGTGACTATTTATCAAATTAGATTTTAATAATGTCTCCTTTGCCAATTATTCTCCGGTAAGTTTAGGCGAAGTGTTTTTTTTATAGTTACATCATACATGGCATGGAGGTGAAGAAAAGAAAACTTATTGGTCTTGATATACTATTCAATTTAGAGAAGTGAAAAAGACTTTACGACATTAATAATATAGCGATTGGTGCAATATTAGTGTGGTTATTTATTAGAGTAATTTCAATCTTTCCTTACATTGTATTACGCTTGTAAATTCCTCTTGAAAATTTACCAAGGACCTTGTTTTTTAATATCGTTCTTCATTTTTTCATGTACATAGATTATCACTTGTATGATATTTGTAAATTATTAAAAAGAAAACTCTGCAATAACTTTGAGTTAGGAGACGCCGACGTGATTATATAAATTAATGTAATTTTATTTGATAAAATATAGATGAATGTATATTAGTGTAAGAATTGAAAGTAAATAATAAGTCAAAAACTATGATGACATAATATTAACATGCTTTCATTTATACTATTAGACTTCTTAATTACAATTATTTACTACTTATAATTAAGTGCAAACAAAGAGTATAATGACAATAAAAAGATATAGCATTAAAGGATGTGGTCGTAGAATGACAAAAGTTAAGGTATGAATTGGAGGGTTTGCAATAGGACACACCATGCTCTTATATCAAATTTGTTATTTGTGGAGGCCCAACCGACACCCGGAGCCTCATAATGTCGAGTACACAGAAGCCAAGTGTACATCTCCTAAACCTGCTGAATGTCTGGATTATTCTTTGGTAAGAGATGCTAAGATTTTCGTAGTGGGCTTTCTATTGTGCAAACGTGGATTCAAGCGTGTGGTCGTAGAATGATAAAAACAAAATATCACTACAACAAAAAATAATTTTTAGCGATAATTTACGGTATTAGTTACTTGTCATTGGATCAAATGTCGTT
Organism: Solanum gracilifrons; assembly: GCA_029582605.1. Lineage (NCBI taxonomy): Eukaryota > Viridiplantae > Streptophyta > Magnoliopsida > Solanales > Solanaceae > Solanum > Solanum gracilifrons. The sequence continues at coordinate 6,574 of JAJOOH010001865.1, read as the reverse complement.
ATAGGTTTTAGTGAATTTACAAAAAGTGCTAAAATCCAATTATCATTAGTAATTGCCTCTAAAACAAATTATTTAACAACGACTAAACTATTTTCATTAATTAATTAAAACTATAAATATTTTCGGTGTAGTGTATATATATAGCACCACTTTGACTTAATTCAGCTGTACATATTGAAGGGCATATATTTCTATTCAGATTACTCTTGTGTGAATAAAATCATTGTTGCCCTTATTTTCTAATAAATTAATAATTTTGAAAGTCAAAGTATGGTTGCCCTTACTTTTAACTTGTTTGCTTTGCTTTCAACCACCCATATCAATAGTACTATATTTGCAGCTCCCAATTTTTTTTATTATTAAAAGAACAAAGAAACTATCCCCATGAAGTGAATAAATTAAATATGCCATACTATAAACGTAAATCTAAGTGATTGCATTCAATTGCACGTCCAATTGGTTTTGAATGTGAAGGTTGGCAGTTGAATTATTTATTTTCTTTCAATCAACATCTATTTAAACTTTGACAAAAAACCAGTAAACTACGGACTACAATTAAATACTCTCATTCTATTTTTGGGAATTCATTCTTGTTCAAGATTGGCTCCTCCAAATCATAACTCTCTCTAATTGGTAGTGCTGAATCGTCTCATTTACTTTAATCCCTTATTTCAAACGACTTTCTTTCTTTGAAACAAGTCTTCACATTCTTAGTTGTTTGAAATGGATAATTTATCATGTTATATGTTGGTCATTTTGGGAGTTGTGTTACATAACTTAATGTTCTGTTTGGCAGAAAATGTAACTGCTAATTTTGTGTTTGGAGATTCATTAGTTGATGTTGGTAACAATAACTATATTCCTTCTCTTTCAAAAGCAAATTTCTACCCAAATGGTATTGATTTTGGGCGTCCAACAGGAAGATATACAAATGGAAGAACTATAGTTGACATTATAGGCAAGTTTTATCCGTCTTTTCATCTTCTTCTTTTTTCGAGTATCTTTTCTTCGATGATCTTATTTGAATAAATTTACAGGTCAGGAAGTGGGATTTAATTTTACACCACCGTACTTGGCACCAACAACATCCGGACCAGTAGTTCTGCAAGGTATAAATTATGCTTCTGGCGGAGGAGGCATTCTTAATGGCACGGGCAAAATTTTCGTAAGTCCTTGATATTTTTCTTTGTTAACGTATGATTCGTGTAATTTGCATTGATTTCGATTAATTTGTTGACATTGGTAAGGGTGGAAGGATTAACATGGATGCTCAATTAGACAACTTTGCAAACACAAGACAGTACATAATCACAAGATTAGGAGAAGCGGCCGCGATGAAGCTGCTTGAGAATGCACTCTTCTCAGTAACAATGGGCTCAAATGACTTCATCAACAATTATCTCACCCCTGTTTTATCCACAGCAAAGCAACTGACAGTATCTCCTGAGAAATTTGTGGGAGCAGTCATATTCAAATACAAAATTCAACTAACGGTAAAACATCACACCATACTGCATTCTAATTAATGTTGACGTAATAATTAGTTAAATATTCAAAATCATTTGCAGAGACTTTATAATATGGGTGCGAGGAAGATAATAGTGGTAAACGTTGGACCTATTGGATGTATCCCATACCAAAGGGAAATAAATCCATCAGCTGGAAACAAGTGTGTTAATTTCCCAAATGAACTATCACAACTATTTAACAACCAATTGAGAATCCTAGTGACTCAACTCAATTCCAAACTTATTGGATCAAAATTTGTCTATGCAGATGTCTATGAAATCGTCCAAGATATTATTCAGAACTATTCATCTTATGGTGAGTTCTATAGTCAATGGTTACATAATCCCATGTGGTCGTTCATCTAATAATTGATAGAAATTTTGTTTTAGGATTTGAGAGTGCAAACTCAGCTTGTTGTTCAGGTGGTGGACGATTTGGGGGCATAATTCCATGTGGTCCTTCATCTAAAATATGTGCAGATAGAAGCAAGTATGTGTTCTGGGATCCATACCATCCGTCTGATGCTGCTAATATCATCGTAGCAAAACGTCTGCTCGACGGGAAATCTGCTGAAATTTGGCCTATGAATGTCAGGCAGCTCCTTGCATCTTCCTAATTTTATTGAAATGTCTTCTTCACACAGAATTAAGCAAGTATTATTAGCTTAATTCATCATGCACGGTATTGCTTTTACATATTTATTACTAATAATAAAGTAATAGTAATTAATAAGATATAGGAAATGTGTAATGAGAGAGCAATGATTCATTGATTATGATTCCATATCACTTAATAACTCTGCTTCAATGCTTTTTCTTATTTTTCATACAAACTAAATTAAACTAACATATCCAAGATTCAACTCGAAATATTAGGAGTTGAGGATCACAATTCGCAACCCAAATATCATGGTAGGCATTCTTGAAAAAATATTAATATTTGATTAGGCACAACGTTTAAGATTTTTCTAAAAAAAATAAATTGTAGTCTAAAAATTCTTCGGATATTTGTGTAATTATAATCATTTCTTTTAAGTGTAAAGATGAAGATTTAAAACTAAGTTATTTTTATATTATAGAAAAATGGCTTCGTACATTTTTACTTGGTATTAGGGCTGATCATAAATATCAAAAAACCGAACCGAATTTTTTCGGTATTTCGGTTTTCGATTCAGTTTTCTGTGTATATTTTTGTATTTTCGATATTTCGGTTCGGTTTTCGATATTTAATTTTTTATTTTTTGGTATTTTGATTTAGCCGAAATATATTATTAAATTAATATTATATGAATTATTAATATTAAATAATTAATATTATAGGCAAAATTTAATTAGGTCAAGAGTTCTCATCAGTTCTCACTCAAATTTCAATTTTCTCACTGTTGTGCCGCACCTTCCCAGTCCCACTTCCCACGACACTTTCCCAGTTTTCCACTTTTCGGCGCCGATCAGCGGGCCAGCAGCCGACTGCCGGGATCGCCGACCAGCACTACAGCAGCAAAAACAGTCGACCAGCAGCAGACCAGCACTTTAGCAGCAATCGATGAGAAGTGTGATTCAGCAGCAAAAAAATGGTAAAATTTTAAAAAGCCCACTAAGCAGGCCCACAACAAAAAATCAAACTAACAAAAACTGAACCGAAATAACAAAAACGGAATCGAACCGAATTATTTCGGTGTTCGATACACCTATTACAAGAATCAAAAACCGAAAAAAAAAAACTCGAAACTGAAACTGAACCGAATTACAAAATGCCCAGCCCTATATGCAGCAAATGAAGAGAGACTTGAGCTTTGAAAAGTTAACTGCCATCTGTTTTCATTTCCATTTGAAATTTCATTGGGCACAAAGTTTTTTTTTTTTTTAAGAAAACATAGGGTATATATAACTGAACACGAGAAAATGATAAAAATGATTCTTTATAGTGGGAAAAAGCATATATTCTCCCAAAAAGTCAGTTACACGCTTAAGCTATTATAGTGACATATTACACACATTTACTACTCAAAAGTAAATTTATTACTCTCACATTATATGGTGTATTACACTCGCTGCTACATCAGTGCCAGAGTCATAAATTATAATTTCTTGTTTACTTTTCTTTATTAATCAACTTTTATTTTGTTAACTATATTTTACTCTAATTAATCCATAATTAATTATATTAATTCACTAATAATTATATCTTCTTCATCACTAAATCCCACTCATTTTAATTCTCATTTCATCGGAAAAATCATATCCGACCACCTTTGCTATTGATTTTGTTCTTCGCCACCACTATATCACCTTCCATTCTTCTTCTTCTTTGTCACTGATACGCCCACATTACATTTCCCAAAAGAAGTTTAAGCGGTCGTTGCCAAATAAAGAACCCAACTTGTAGGTTGGGGTCGATCCCATGAGGAATATGGTTTAGACTAAACTTAACTCACAATTATCTCTTTTAAGTCAAACTATTTTCGAGAAAAGTAAACAAAGGGGGGTTTCGTAAATAAAATAATAGTTTGTTGATTTAAATTAATAAGTTAACAAGATTCACAGTTGAGATATCAATATAAGATGAAAACTAGGGTATATGTGTTCCCCACAAGCTCTTAATGCAGTATTCCTAATAATAGTAATTTTATCCTAGTGTTTGACATGCAAGGCTGATAAGTTAGGTATCCCTAAGTGATTGGTAATCCAAGTAGGAACTTTCACTCGCAACTTGATAAGTCTACGGGTGTGTGTTTTACTGACCCTTACCTTTACCCCAGATTAGTCCTCATATCAATTGAGTTGGATATTCACCCTCACGTCAACTAGTTAAAGTGAGACTATTAGATAGCAGCAAATCCTTAACTAAATCTCCGATGTTTAATCCTTTTCTCATTCATTACCCCCTTGGTAAGGCAAGTACGAACGAGACGGGTTCTAACGTTGCGCACCGCTAGAAAAAATTTTAAACGAAAAAGATTATTAATACATGCATAAATACTATTCATAAATTACTGATTTATTAGTCATACGTTGTTAATTGCTCATAGTTCCCACAACCCTAGTTGTGGATTTAGCTACTCATGTTAGAGAATTTACAATTCATGTTAGGGTTAGTAAAAGAAATCATGAACTTACAATTAGAATAGATGAAAACCGAAATCTTGAATTGAAATTCAAAGTGCAAATTGCATAAACTAGCTTCCGGAATTAAAGTGCCAAAGTGTTTGCAAAATAATTCCAAAAGCCCAAAAACAAAAGTCTCCAATATTGTCTAACTCTCAAAAACGAAAATAACAACTAGTATTTATAGAAACTAAATCCTAAACAAAGCAGGAAAACGAAATAAGGAAAGTTGGGTCAGACGCAGTTTCGATCGACGACACGGCCTATGGACCGTGAATCAGCCTATAGTCTATGATTCACCTCCATGGTTCAGCACTTATAAAATATTTCAGGACCTTCAAACGACGGTCCCACCTACAGTCTGTGGATTGGACTACGGTTCGTCCTGTCTATCCATTGTTCAAGTACTGGAAATCAACTTTCTGATCAGAAATGACGGTAGTGTAGGACGGTCCGTCATTCACTCTACGGGGAGTCGTTTGCCTCCGTGATTCCATACTTGGTCAGAATTCCTTGAACTCACATCCACGCCTCAGCACCTACGGTCCATGGTTTAGCTCTGTTAACTACTGTTGTTGTCACTTCAATTCTTTTTTCTCTCAACGGCTTTCAAACCAAATTCCTGCAAATATCACATAAAAACCATTATATCTACTAACAAAATAGCCCAAGACTCACACAAAGTCTAAGTGAAATGCATCAAAAATACCGTAAACTCACGATATATCAACACCCTCAACTTAAACTTGTTGTTTGTCCTCAAGCGACACACTAAAACTCTAAACGACACTCATGTAGAAGCAAACATACAAACTTAAGTAATCACATGGCTTTCTCAATCAATTCCATCACTTAGTGAAAATCTTTTCATTTAGACTCAACAAGCTAACTCATGCAGATTAAAACATGACATAGACAGACCAATAGATATCACCACATACATTTCAACAATAACCAAGGTACCAACTATCCAACAATGTGACTAATGCCCTCACTTCAAAGAAATCCTTTTTCACACAACAACTCTAATTTTTAAGCTTAAGGATTCAGTCAACACCCACGCTCAAAAGTGGATTCAAATACAGTTAGTGCTCAATATCATAGGCTTGCCCTTATTTTCACTGCATAGACTCTCCAGATTAATCACTATGATCACTATAAAACTTTTTTACCTTGTAATGTAGGCTCAGGGTCAGGTAGGATACATTTGGGTATTTTTAGTGACTTTTCTGCCCTCCTTGACATTAGATTGTCTATTTACCTCTTTTCTCAACTAATTTTGACTTCTTTTCATTTTCTACTCTTTTCCTTGTCTTATTTCATCACAGATGTGACTTTGACTTTTTCATTCTCCTTTTTAACTTTTCTTTTTTCTTTTATGTAATGACTCAGAAAATTGTAGGTTGAACTAGAGCCTTAATATGAGGATCAACGTCAAGGTACGTGTTAGACTCCATAGTTGAAGGACCTTTTTAGGTTTGGTATGGGGTTTCAAGGGCACGTGCCAAGGCAAGGGAGGCAAAGCCTAGCCAAAAGCCAAGGCTGCCCAACCCTTGACCAAGCACTGCCAGGGTTCACGATCACTTTCACGACCAGTGGTCTTGACCACCGTCCGTGAAGGGGTCCGTGAAAACCCTTTGGTCTAGTGGGAGGTCATGTCTTGGAGCCTGGCTACTGTCTAAGGGACCACGAGCCACTTCACGGCCCATGGTCATGACCACGACGCATGGGAAGGCTTATGGTCATGCCTTAGCATGGTGGGAGGTTGGCTTGCCGAGGGGAGCTACTGGTCAAGGGACCATGGGCACCACCACAAGCCGTGGTCCACTTAACGATCCATTTAGATAGGTGTGGTCCCTGACGGGGCTGCCCAAGTTGAGGACTTTTAAGTAATTTCCTTTTTATTAATTAATGTGTGGGGTCATTTTTAAATGTTTTTTTATCACACACACACACACACA
>JAJOOH010001864.1:0-21587 GCA_029582605.1 Solanum gracilifrons | reverse complement strand
TATATATATATAGACATACATATAGACACATAGATACATGAAGTCATGTCTGATGTCGTCAGTATGGTAGGAAAAATATTATACCATTACCATTTTGTTTTTACTGTAAAATTGAATGAAGGATGATATTTTGGTCAGCTGTAGTGAAGAATTGGAAATGCAGTGTGCAGTGGAACTGTGAAGAAAAAGCGTAAGTGCATCTTTATTCCAATTTGTGAAAAAGAGTGTAGCTAGCGAGCAGTTTTGACCTCATTCAGATCGTGCAATATGCGATCTTCACTGTTGCTTTATGTCAGTTCATTCTCTATCCATATGACTACAATTTGGAGAAGCAAAGTACATATGATTGTGTAGTCCTGCTAATCTGTTCTACTGCAGAAGAAGGGCACAGAAAGATCCATCATTTATATCATCAATACGCTGAATGAACTAATATAGTACATGGTTGCAGCAGGGCGGATAGAGTGTCAAGACTAAGTTAAGTAAGTCAGTCATTCCGATTGAAAGTTCATATTTGAACCTTTGAGAAGAGTTTTGAATCTGACTACTTTAAAGGTGAACTGCACATTAGACAAGCGAAAATGCAGTTGAAAAGTTTAGGAAATAGAGAAATTTCATTCATGTTGAAAGTTTATGATACAGGAGATATGGTGTTGATTGATAAAGGAAAATAGTATTCATTTGAACAATTGGTTCTATTGTCAGTAGATACTTTCAAATGTAGTAAGTTTTTAGTTACTTTAGTGGTAGTTATGTTTTGTAAGATGTTCATTGGACAATACATCTATATGAAAGAAATTTACCAGCCAATCTACTCCTACATATATAAGGACATGCACAGAATTGAAAAAGCAAGGGCAGTTATTCTCTTATGATGTCTTTTTGAGGTTTGTTTTTACCTATGGGAAGGATTCATAGTTGATGTCATTGAATTCAAATGAATTTACGAAATAGTAATAGTCAAAAATCAGAGAATGAAATAAATGTCTGAATAGGTGAAGTTGGGCGAGTTGAGGATTATATACCTTCATGGATGAGTCATACTTTTTTATGCCAATCAGATTTAATGTTCAGGATAAAATTTGAGAAAGGTTATTTTGGCTGGAGGGTGAGTAAATATTAGCATAGTCTGCATTTGCAAGAGAAACAATTAGGAATTTTGCAGTGCAAGAGACCAATTGATGCAATAATTCAGCAAAAGTTTGCAGCACATACATAGATAGAGTATAATATAGCTTAATAAACTCCACAAAAGACCAATTAGGAATTGGATAAAGAGGAAAAGACAACAGAAATTAGGAATAGGAGTAGGAGCAAATGATGGAGCAAACCTATAAATTTCACTTAAACGACGAAGTAAGTACATTTATCTTTTTGCCAAAGTGAAAACAGCTGACCTACAATGGAAGAGAAAGTATGTACTTTAGGATGTATATATGTCTGTCTTGTCAAAATTGATCATGTGTAATCTGGGTAGTATGGTAGCAAAAATAGTCTAGTATTAGCATTGACTTTTTACTAAAAAATTGAATGAATGATGCTATTTTCTTCTTCTGTAGTGAAGAGTTGAACATGTAGTGTGCAGTGCAAGTACGAATAAGAAAGTTAACTGCATGTATATTCCTATTTCTGAAGGAGACTGTACGTACTGATGACTTTTTACCTTATTTAAACATTGCAATATGTCGCCTTTAGTCTTGCTTTCTGTGAGTTGATTGTCCATCCATATGGCTGCAATTTGAAAAGCAAAGCACATATGATTGTGCAGTCCTGCTGATCTGTTCTACTGCAGAAGAAGGCGAGAGAAAGATGTAGCATTTATATCATGAATGTGATGAATTAACTAATACACTACATGGTCCTACAAGGGCAGATAGACTGTGAAGAGTAACTTAAGTAACTCTGTCAGTTGCAGTCACATATTTTCTATACATTTAATGAAATTGTTGGTCAAGAAAGTACAGAAATGTAGTCGTAGTAGCATTTTCAGACACTTTCCTATTGGAGTTAATAATACAAATGGGTGAAATCACAATTGTCACTGTATTTGGAATGTTGTAGTTATAGGTGAAGTAAAATATGAGACAATAGCTCCTGCGTCTATCAAATTGTATAGTTGATGTGAGAAAGCATATAAGGTAGGTGCGATGACGTGTGGGATGTCTGTGAATCTTGTGGAGTGGGAAGGCCGTATTTACAGTTTGCGTCAGAAGCTGAAGCAATACCTGTAAGGTGACGCTAATGAAGAAGGTGTTGCAGACGGTGCAAACTGTTCTGTATCAGCGGTAGTTTAAATTGTATTGCGAGAAAACATATAAGGTACCTGTGAGAACGTATGGGATGTGTCCAAATCTTGTGAACTGGCTACCCAGTATATACACTTTCTGTGAGCAGTTGAAGCAATCCCTCTAAGGTTGGCATAATGAAGAGGCTGCTGCAGACCCTGCACACTGTTCTGTATCAGTGGTATTTGTCTGTTTGAGCTGTGGGCAATCTCGTGAGAAGTAGAGTTACTATTTACGAATATACAATTTGAGGAATTCCACTATGAAACCAGTTGGAACGACATATTGAACAACTGAAAAGAAGATTTAAATATATGACATGAAATAGTTCTACTGGTTAATGATGTTGAAGAGCGTTTGAGAATTTGCATTATGATGGAAAGGCAAAAATTAAAGTACGCACAAATGACAATTGAAAGAGTTCAGTGAGAAGTGATGTGTGAAAAAGGATAAGTAAATTCTGACTGCATTTGAAAGTTAGTAATTATAAGTGAAGTAAAAAATGAGAGAGTAGGTCCTACGTCTATGAACTTGTATAGATCATGTGAGTAAGCCTATAAGGTACCTGTGAGCATGTCTGCAATGTTTGTCAATGTTGTCGATTGGGTAGCTTGTATATATGGTTTGGGTCGACAGGTGAATCAATCTGTGAAAGGTCACGATAATGAACAGGCTGCTGCAGACTGTGCACGGTGTTCTGTATCACTGCTATTTGTATGTTTGAGTTGGAGTAAATTTCCTGTGAAATAAAGTGAGTATTTAGGAATATTAAATTTGACCAAAGCGAAAGTGAAATAACCTATAGCAACATATGGAACAGATGAAATGAATCATTAATTATATTACAAGGAAAATTTTATTTGCCTTTGCCACTGAATTTGGTTGTACAAGTATTGACGCAACTGAATGCAAAGACATATAAAACTTTTGAATACCAAAGATGCGAGGATAGAACATATGTGAGAAATGACAATATGTGTAAGTAGGAAAGCTAAGGTTGACATGAATACTGGAATATCGATGTAAGTTCGTTGAGATGATATGGGAAAGAAACACTTGCTGGATAAATTTGATAAATTTATGAATGGGCAATAGGATTAAATCTAACATAAAGACGAAATAGATTTACAGAGCTTCAGATGGTAAAAGACTTGACAAAGTAACGGTAAAATGACATTACAACTGTAAACAATAGGGAATAAAGAAATTGAGAAGCCGTTGAAAGGGCAAGTTTTGAAGCAGTGAAAGTGCGCAAGGGAATTTTGTGCTTTTAAGTGTAGAATAAACGTAGTGTTCCTTATTTTCCCTGTTAATAGCTGTAGTGTCTTCTGGGAAACTGCAAGCACCTCAGTTTGCAAACAAACATGTGACAAAACTTCAAAGCATTGTTATTTTTCGAGCTTTCACTTTGTTCTTCACCCTTCCGATGGTTTCTATGCGTTTAGTATCAATTATTTCTTGGTTTTCTCTGAATCCCTCCTCTTTCTCCCTTTTTTTTTATTTTCATGAGTTTTTCTATTTGGACTATAAAATTTCAGCACTTGTTGATTGCCCATCCTTGTAATTGTGTGCTCTTTGTGTTGGTGCATATTTTTTGCATTTATTTTTGTTATTAGTTCAGTTTCTTTGATTGTAATCATCATTACAACTTTTAGATGGTTTCTAATTAGATTTTATACATCTATATGAGCCTTTTTTTTGTAATATACTCATGCATGTAAGGTCTGTTTTGTAAATTAAATTCTTCCTATTTAGCAGAAGTTTGCAGTACATACAAACGGGATACTATGGCTTAATATGGTGTACAGGAGACAATTTGATAATTAGAGAAAGAGCAAAACGAAAGACAAATTAGGAATCGGAGAAAGAGCAAATGATGGAGAAAACATGTAAATTTTTACCTAAACGCTGAAAAAGTACCTGCGCAGGTCGTCCGACAGAAGCAGAAATCTTCAGCAAAGCTTGACAGAGACATTTAAAGACTCTAGACAAAGAGAAAACAGTAAACAACTGTGCAGGTCGTCCGCGACAAACAGAAATGTTGAGCAAACTTTCAGCGGGGAATTTAAATGGTGGAGAGAAATCGAAAAGAGTAACAAACAGATGGATTCGGCATTGAAGACTTCAGAAGCAGAAAGAAGAGTTCAGAGATCAGTGCTGCTCTAGTGTTATAACAGAAATAATGTAATTTAGATTCTTCATTTGCAATATATGTTAAAGAATGGATATAAAAACATTTACAATTTAAGTAAATCATTAGTGATAACCTGAGATACCACTCTTTCAATTATTGCTTTAAGATGTTGCATAAGTTATTTTGGTTGTTTGTCTGAGTTTAGCAGAACAAAGTTTCTGCTATTTGTTTAGAACTGTTGAGAAGAAATAAATTTTGAAAGCGATTTGAAAGGCAATAGAAAATTGTTATAGCTGCTGTAGTATAGGTATTTCAGCATCTACATTAGTGATGAGGTAGCAGGTGATTGTAGCAGTGGGTAGAATCTGATTGTTGCAGGTGTTTGGTCCTATTTGTCTACATTGTTATTATGTTCATGGTAAGAAGTGGAGTAAACACATTGATCTTTTGCCAAAATTGGAAACGGCTGACGTACAATGGAAGACAAAGTATGGGGTTTAGGATATATATATGTCTCTCTTGTGAAAATGAGGAAGAAGAAGAAGTTAAAAGGTATAATGAAAATAAGACAATGTATATATATGTACTCTCTCTTTCGACTGATGACATATGAAATACAAAAGAGTACACAAAAGTATTGTTTACAGTGAACATGTGTCTTGTATTGTTAAATTTAAAGAAAAGTAAATACTTAAAATATATAATAGCACAGTGAGAAAACTGAATGTAAGCTAAGATATTATATACCTTTGACTAATGAGTATTTTCAGTGCGTTTGCTTCTGCGTTTACTGCATCTGAGACTTTACTGATAGTCCTTTTACTTTTGTCCTACAGCAAGCGAAATTCATAAATGTGCAGTTGACATTATTAGGGACTTTAAATGTGAATGATTCGACTGTATATGATTATGGTTAGAATAAAGTATAGTAAGTGGAAGAAAAATGGTAAAGCTTTGTACACATTTGGAAAGTTCCAAAATTAAGTTGTAAGCAGATATAGAAGATTAAATTTTGACAAAAGTTTAACTGTAAATTTTGACAGAATATGGTTAAGAGGGAAAAAGTTTGTACCTTTGATGGAATTGACAGACTTAGTTAAGTTAGTCTTTAGACTCTATGTCCCTTGGTGGGACTATGTAGTGCAGTAGTTAATTGATAATGTTGTTAATATAAATGCTGCATGTTTTTGTCGTCCTCTTCTGCATTACAGCAGATGAGCAGCACTGCACGATGATATGTGCTTTGGTTGTGAAATGGCAGTCACATCGATGGAGAATGAACTGAGAAAAAAAGAACGCATGTATTGTGTACCTAGTACGTTAGCAAGAGAATTCAGGCTGTGACCAAACGACATGGAGTGAAAATGTACTTTTTATTGCTCTTTCTAGTTCAGTTTATTTGTTGCCTTTTGAGCACTAACAAATTGACAGTTGTAATCCAAAAATGTGTGAATTTGGTACAAGAATTTTAATAGGTTGAGCGAGCAATTGAAAAAGCTATTTTGCATTTAGTTTTGAATTAATGTTATGTGATACAAGGTAAAGACCGTAGGCTGTTTGACTAAGCTGAAGCTGCGATGAACCATGCTTCATAAAGTTTGTTAAATGAACAATAATAAAATCCATACAAAATGAAGACCTTTGGACTTTTGTCTCGATAGACCATGCAACATATAGAAGCAAAATGTTGGTCAATTTGTATACTAAAACTATTGATATTGTCACCACATAACACAAAGGATTGGTATTGTGAAGACAGCGCGCAAAGGTTTGATATTGTCACTTGTGAAAGAAAAACAACTTCAGACGTGTGTTGAATGGCACAAATAACAACAGAAATGTCAAAATAAGCGTGAGAAATCATATATATATATGCTCTCTTTCTCTCTATCTCTATATATATATATACTGAGAGACAAACATAGAGAGACAGACACACACATATGAAATGGTGTGTCATCTGGTTATTATGGTAGGAAAAATTGTATAGGATTTGGAAATTTTTTTTACCGTAAAATGTAACGCAGGCATTGTTTGGCTAAAAGTTTAGGTTTAGGTCCAAGCCCAAGCAAAACTTACAACATGCATGTATAGATGCGTAAAGCTTAAGCATAGCAGAAAAACCATGAGTTAAAAATTATAATTCCTTAATTGAAAATCATACAGAAATGCAGTAGATAATTGTAAAAAAAATTTAACAACACAGATATAAGAATAATAATACCTTCATCTGTTAATTTACCACTCCCATTTGCATTTGCATTTGCAGTTGAACGAACTGATGGAGGCATAGGCGGTGACAATTGCTTTTGTTGAAGATGTGCATTGGCAGCACAAGCTTTAGTATTCACTTCTACAAGATGATCACTGTTGGCTTCCAAATGTTGTTGCCTTTTTTGGATGAATGAAACATTTACAGCACGTTTTTTAGCAGCTTCTTTTTCCTCAAGTAATATTATACTTTCCAACTGTTTGAGCTTTTCCAAATACATGTTTAGTTTTGCCTGAACTTGAGCTTTCTCATTTTTGAGCTGCTGATTTTTCCTTTGCATGTCTTTTAATCGATGGAGAATTGATTGAAGCATATGTAGAGGAAAAATGAGGAGGGAAAAAATGGAAAAGCAAAAGTTGAGGCAAAACTTAAGTTATGCTTTGGAAAAGTTGAAAGAATTGGAAAGTAGAGTATCACTTCAGGAGGAAGACGTTGCTAAAAATCGTGCTGTGGATGTCTAAGTGATCCAAAAAATCGTACACGACTTAGAAGCGAAGGATGATGACGTTGTAGAAGTGAATAGTAAAGCTTCTACTGCCAATGGAGATATTTATTAAAAGGTTTTTTGCTAAATGTGACTGTGCTTTTACAGATTCAAAATCTGTGTTAACATTTTGAATTTTTGTTCAGAAGTGTTTTTCGCAGATGTACTGAAGAACAAAAAATAACAAGAACTAAGACAAAAGAGAAAGAATCAGAAGAAATGACGATCTGGGGGTACCTTTCCTCATGAACAATTGTTGTGTTTTAAAGTTTAATGTTCAGATATAGATGAACTGAATGTAGTATTCCTCCAATAGTAAAATTGTTCTTGAATTGCACAGTTACTTGTATGGTGAGGAAATCATTGGAAGCATGACAATAAGCCTATAGAAAAAGATAATGGAGGATGGGCAAAACAAAGTTAGAACATAGATAAAATAAAGTCAGGAGAAAAATACATAAAATGCAGAGAAATGTATAATTGTGAAATTAGTGAGACCTTGAAATCATCAAATGTAAATAGAGGTGAAATTGATAGCAAAGTAATATCAACTATTAATTGTTACTTATCTTTATGAAATTCAGGTAAAGTAAATTGATTTGAAATTTAAGAGTGTGTAGCTTGAGGGCGGTTAGTTGTTATATTTGTTGTTTTTAAAAGTATCATGAGAATGCTTTTCGAATAATTTCGTCATAAACTACATTATACGTAGAATGATCATTTGTATCCTCTGTTGCAGGCGGCCGTATTAATATTTTGACATTGTCAGAACATTTTGCTCGAGATAAAGCAACATAAAGTTGTCCATGCGAAAAAACTGGTTCGCGCAAATATATTCCAACAAAATCTAATGTTTGACCTTGAGCTTTGTTTATAGTCATAGCAAAACATAACCTTATTGGAAATTGTGTTCTTTTGAAGGGAACTGGTAGCTTTTCATCTTGCGATGCCAATAATGGTATCTTTGGAATAAAAACATGTTTATTTTTAAAATCACCACTGGAAATAGTAGCACTGATAACGTGTGACTTAAAATCATGACATATCAATCGTGTACCATTGCATAAACCTTCAGTAGGATTTAAGTTTCTTAATAATATAACTGGACAATATTTTTTCAAAGTTAATCTATAAGGTGGTAAATTAGCAGGATGTAAGGTGTGCAAGAAATCTTCAAATTGGCACTGATCATTTGGTTCTATTGTTTCATCAATAGCTATATAGTTTGTAGCATCATCGGGAAATCTATGTATAAGCATGTCATTTATTTCATGAACAAAATCATTTTTTGTTGTCAAAATAATACGGGAAGTTATAAAAGATGGATTAGAATAGAATGTACGGAAATCAGGATAAGTTACATTAAACAAAAGATTCAACGATTCTATTTCGTGTGTAAAGGGAATGACAAAATTATTGGGAATTTCAATTTTGTTGTAGTTGTTAGTTTTTTCTTTTCCATTTCCAATTCTCATTAAATATGCACAAAATGCAGGATCTTTTTTTGCACGCATGTTTTCAGATAAGCACATTTTTTCTAGATGATTCCAAATATGGGAGTATAATAAACTTTGACCAATAAAGTCTTATCTTTTCCCATTACAAACAACAGGAAGTGTTTGTCTAAAATCTCCCCCAAAAACTACAACTTTTCCACCGAAAAGTGTTTTTGTATTCATAAGATCTTTTAAAAGTGTATCAAGAGCTTCAATGGTTTGTTTTTTTTCCATTGAGACTTCATCCCAAACAATTAACTTTGAATCTTGAATTAGAGTTGCTAATGAACTTTGTTTACTAATATTGCAAGTGAAATTTTCATCGATGTCAATAGGAATTTTGAAGCGTGAATGAGCCGTTCGTCCTCCTGGAAGTATTGAAGCTGCGACACCAGAACTTGCAGTTGCTAAAGCTATGGATCCTTTTGTTCTTATAGCAGCCAATAAAGCTCGATAAAGGAAAGTTTTTCCTGTTCCACCAGGACCGTCAATGAAAAAAGCTCCTGATTTATTGGAATATACTCTTTCAAGAATTATGTCATATGCCCTTTTTTGTTCAACATTTAATTTGCTTTCAAGATGTATATCTTTTTCAGAGACTATTATATTTCTTTCGAAATAAATTTCTTTTGCCTCATTAGCTGTTTTACAAAAGCTAACATTTCCAAATACATCTTTAAATTCATTTATGTTATGTCCCATTGATAGTAGAACTTCATTGATATGATTTAAAACTAATTGGTGGATATCTTTTTTTGTAGTAGTTGAAATCATTTTAAAATCTTCTGACATAGGGTCTTCATATTTTTTCCAAAGATCTTTTGCATTAGCAGGATTACAATAAACCAATAATGTTGCAAATAATCTTCTTAAACTATAGGGCATTTGATAGCTTACAGCTTCAGACATAAAGTCAATTAAGTTGTTATCAGAATGTAATAAGCCTTTTTTTTCTGCAGCTTCTCTAAATGTACCGTAGCATTTTCCATCGATTGTACGTAGATCTTCGTAAGATTTTGGTCCTTTGATGTTCATTAGAAGCAACCTAAGATAATATCTTTCTCCTTCGGTTGGATGACATGTGACAATACGACCAATAGCAAAGCGTTGTTTTCGACGTGACCACATTTTGTATGATGATGACCATACAAAGTGTTGGGGAAACTCTTTATATAGTAAATTAAGATTGATAGCATCTTTATTTATTTTGTTCATATGAAAAAATTCTGTTAACATTGTTTTCTTTATCATTGGATTGTTTATTATTTGATGGATAGTTTGGTTATTTTTGAAAGAAACAAATTGTTGTCCATCAAGATGCAACTGTAATTGGCAAACAGTTGGAGTCATTTCACTTATTGAAAAAGCAAACAAACGCCAGGCAGCTTCTGGAGAAGAAACCCATCTAGCAGATTGGTACTCTTTTATTTCATCTATTTCTACATTAGTATCATTTTTATGTACAAAGAATGCAATTTTGTCATGTCCTTTGCAAATATATTTGTAAATGTATTTGATAACTTTAATGTCAGAACATATTTCAACATTAATATGACAACCAGATTTCTTGAGTAGAAATGGATTGTACGGGACAATCCAAGAATTATCAATGTTGTGTCCTCTAACTTTAATTGGTTTGATTATTTTTGGTCTTTTGTAAAGAGGATATGCATTCTTTCCTTTGGTTGTTTGTTCAGTAAGTTGTTTTGGATATTTAAACTTACATTTTCCTTCTTTTTGCATGCAAGAATTTGAAGGATTTAAATAGCCACAAGGACCATGGATCATGTGCTTGGTGACAAGTTTGTGTAGATGATGATCAAGATGAGGATCAGGTAATTGAGCGCATACAATTTTATCATATGATTGTGGTGTTAGCAATTTATATCCATCCATAAGTATAATGAGAAAATGGGCATGTGGAAGACCTCGTTTTTGAAACTCAATTGTATACATAAAACCTGCATGTGGAAGACCTCGTTTTTGAAACTCAATTGTATACATAAAACCTGCAATCTTTCCAAAAATGTTGGTTTTTTGAATATCTGTTTTAAGTTCTTCTACTTTTGCTCTGAATACTCGACTAACTAAATCAGGTCTATTTTGAACTTCTTCCATTGGCTGTAAATGTTGTTGTATTTCAGGCCAACAAGGATTACAAGTCATCGTCAAAAATATGTCGGGTTTTCCAAAATGTTGTACCAAAGCAATGGCATCCATATATCTACGACGCATATCTCTTGGGCCTCCTATGAAACTACCTGGAAGGAATTTTTGTTTGCCAATATTGGAAGCATCTCTTTCTCCTTGCCTCAATAAATCAATAATTCCTTGAAAGGCTTCAACTCTAAATAGATCTTGATTAAATGAAACAAAATCTAATCTTTGTGTCTCAAGTTTGATATACTGGTCAACTATGTATTGTTGAAATAGCCTTCCAGAATGTAAAGTTTCATTTGGTTCTTCATCTCTTATTTGAATTTTATAGCAATAATATTCACGGCAAGAAACTGTTTCTCTTTTTCTTAATCATTTTGATAAAACTGTAGATTCAATGTGGAGGAGTGTATCAATAGAAGCAAATTTTTTTATACTTGGTAGTTGTGCAGATTCACAAGAAATTTGTTTTTCCAAATAATTATATGGATTTTTGAATTTTTTAATACCACAATGCCAACCATTTTGACCATAAGGAAACAAAAGTGGATATTGTAATGGGTCATAACAGCCATAATAGTAATTGACTAATTGGGTTTTGTTACTGTGAGTGTAAATTCGAATATGTGGTGTCGAAATTTTATAATTTAATTGATCTTCAATCCAAATTGCACCAACTTTAGATGCAGTTGGTAAGTTATATGTTCTTTGGTCTAAATTGGAATTTGAGCTTAGAGCAATGTAAAATTCGGATAAATTTGGAACGGCTGTTAACGATCTAAGGAAAGTAGAATAAGGATTAAGCTTGAGCATATCCATGAGTGTGGTAACAATTAGCTCATTAAGATTATCTGATAATGTCATTCGATTTGTTAGCTCATTTTCATTATCATAGAAATATAATTGTAAATTTTTTGGTTTTCCTATTGAGGGTATTAAATCATCAATGAAGTGATACATTTGTCCTTGAACCTTAAATGTATAGATGCCACGATTTCTCTTTGATAATTCTCTATCATAACGTACTCCAAGTGAAGTGAAGGCGAACATATTATTGTAGGCTCTACTATAAGTGCGAAAATGTTGACATTCTTTGGAGTCACCCAAGAACAAATTTCGCAACTCAGTAGGCATGCTATGAGAAGTTAGTCTAATTGATCCACTGTCACAACAAAAACCTGGTGATTCATATTGAAATCGTTTGGCTAAACAAAATTTGCAATTTGGGACTTTCTTTAAAAGCAAGTATTTTTTTGGCACTAAGTTATCATTTTGTAGATTGATTTCTAACGCATTTCTACCTGTGCAAGGTAAAAAGGAAGTAGTTGTTACATGTAAAGTGAGAAGAAGACATTGTTTATAATGATTTTGCTAAAAAGAACCATACCTTTATTTGCAGAAGGTGTTGAAGATAATTCGCTTGCAACATGACATGCAGCTGATGTTGATCCTAGTATGAGGATTACAAATATTTATACATATGCAGGTAATTATGACAAATTAGCATACTGAAAATAGTGGAGCGTATATTTTTGAACGGACAAAGTTAGATAAGCAACTGACCATATGTTCTCCTGTAGTTGAAGTACCTGGTACATTTGTAGTTAGCTGAAGTGTGTAACTATAGCTGTAGATATTGAGAACAGAGATTTAACTGAAGGAAGAAAAGAATATGGTTAGCTAACATTGTTGAGGAGATAATGAAGAAGTCGGAATTGTAAGAGCAAGAATACGGTTTGATTGATGAAGGTTTTTTGTTCTTTTTGATTCAGCCTTTTTTTCTCTTAGTTGGGATAGAAGCAATTCTTTTCTCTCTGGTGACATTTGTGCATATCTAGTACGCCGGCGCAAATTTCTATGAGAAGTTTCTGCGTGGGTAGGCACATTATGTCTATTTTCTACATTTCCTGTTTGAAGTAATTGATCATTTCTATTTGACCGAATGTAAACATTTACAGATAGCTAGGTAATTTTTAGGAATGAATATAGGCGAAATAGCTGAAGCAATATCTATGAACTGACCTTGTTCGAAGGTACATAAGGAAGTAACTATATGTTCTGTTGTAGTTGAAGTGGATGGTACCTTTGTAGGGTTGGAAGCTGCAAGAACAAAATGAGGAAAGTAAATCTATTAAGAGTAGGTTAGTTGAAGCGTGCAACCATAGCTATAGATAATTAAAAGATAGTTTGGGTAGAAGGAACATAAGAATATGCATAGGTAACCTTGTTGAGGAGATAATGAAGAAGTCGTAATTGTAATAGCAGCAGTACAATTTGATTGGTGAAGTGTTTTTGGTCTTTTTGATTCAGCCCTTTTTGCTCGTAGCTGGGATAGAAGCTATTCTTTTCTCTCTGGTGACATTTCTGCATATCTAGTACGTCGGCGCAATTTTTTGTCTGAAGTTGTGTGTTGGGCAGGCAGATTACTTGGATTTTGTTCCATTCCTATTTGAAGTAACTCATGATTTGTTAAAAAAATGTAGGCTGTAATGTAATGTAGCAAATATACATAGAAGTGACTGAAAAAAACGCACGTGCCAGCATGAGCGTAATATAGAGTAATGACAAACATCATCTAAGGATTACAATATTTTGATGGAAGACATAACATTGTATTCTAAAAAAATGGAAGCGAAGTTAGTTAATAGAAGAAAGTTTTCATCGTTTCAAATGTGTTTGGTAGTTGAAAAGGCAGACGAAGAAGTTTATGTTGTTGGGAAGGATGAATCTATGCATATTATTGTGGTAGAGAATTTTGATCAGTGGAAGAATGGGACCGGAAAGCATAACTTCGTTAGCTTGTGTTGTACCATCATGAAAGCGCGATAATTATTGAAAATATTTAATGATGTTTACATGTGCGAAAGTGGAAGTAATTAGTTCAGCACATGAGTTTAAGTAAACGAAAAGCAATATTGTGTACCTAAGCAAATTGTGGGAAGCATATTTGGTATGTAACTATACCTACATAGCAACATGATGTGAACATAAAATAAAAGCTTAAGGACATTTTTGCTGAAGTAAGAAAACCATGTATTGTAAAATTCAGTGTGAAGGAAAATTTTTTGTGCTGATGAGTTTGTATTACCACGGAAATAGACTGAAGAGAGCATCTGCCAAATAAGCCAAACATATTGTATGCATTTGCAATTGACTGGTCAGTCATTGAAAGCAGGTAAGCTGTTAGTCATATGTGTAAGGTCATTCTGGGGGGAAAACTTGGGTTAAGCCTAGGTGTTGGTACTGTCAAAGTTCCATTGTCTCTCCATTTTGAGGAAACAAAATGTAATTAACAGGAGTTCATAAAAGATTGGACCAACTTTGTACAGTGAAAGTTTGTTATAATGTCAGTTGGAGGTACAACAATATGAACAGGTTTCATGAGCGGTGGGAAGAACGAAGCAACAGAGAAGAGAGTGAGGTTGCAGTGTAATAACATACCTTTTCAGTTGTTGAGTAATATAGACCTTTTCATTTGTTGAGCAATATAGGGCCGAATATTTACAGCCTAAAAAAAGCAAGAAAAATTGCGTTAATAGTTTTGGCATATATGATAAAACATGTTGAACACGTATAATGAAAAAACCATACATTTGAGATATACCAATGTAGCATTTGCGAGAATAAGAATTAGAATGCAAAGAATAAAAAAATAATAGTGTAAGGTTTTTTGGAAGAAGCAAGCATAAGGGAAAAACGAAAGCACTTCAATAGAACAATATAATTAGGTTTAAATTGAAGAGCGCACAAACATAAGAATATAGAGAAAGAACAATGAGAGCAGGCACTATGATAGGCCCTTTGTCAGGCGGAAAGAGTAGGAATAGAACATGTGTATCATATGAAGCTTGTATCAGAGTTATCCTATATAAGCCTAATTAAATGAGTTTTCTGTCTCTACAATGATTGTGTAGCGTAGACAATATTTGGAGTGTAAATATTATGTAGAAACTAATGAAAAAATGTATGATCATTTTCACAAATGAATGTGTTACATATGAGACCGAGAGAATATGTAACAAGTATGATTGAAGTGAGCAAAACACTTTGGGTAATAGACTGAATCGATGTGTAATTTTTTCATGGAATGTAGGAGAAACAGCAAAAAAATATAAGTGAATGTGCAAATTTCTGTCATGTATTTGACACGTTATTGTCCGCGATAGTAATGTCATGTGGCAAGTTCAATGTATCATATTTTTCTTCATGTCAGAAGGAGCATCTGCCTTTTTGAAGCATTCATGTGATAAGCATTTTTCACGTAAAGTAGAGCTGTACCTCACGTTTGAATTACTGATATTATAAAATCAAGTTGACATCTGTATTCAAGTGTGTTTTAAGCGAAGCTGTGCTGATAAGTGTAGACACTGCAGTAATGTTATCTGTGTAGGCAGTACTGGTTGTGGGTTTAGTTGAACTTATTTCGACTTACAAATCAGAAGGGAGCAGAAGAAGAAAGCTACTGACTTTAGCTACTGCAACGTTCTATCCATAGGAAACAGAATGAGATATACGGGAATAACGTAAATCTGAAATAAGTTAATGCAGAATTTATTATTCCATATGATTTGAAGGGAAATACAGAACTATTGGCTGCCTACAGCAACAGCAGAATTTTGACTGGTAAATTGTTGCGAAGCAGGTTGATTTGGTATTAGAGAATTCATAGAGGTAAAAGGAATACAAAGTTTAGGTGTAGAGAAACGTATACTGCTGTGGTTGGTCTGGCTCGGTGAAATGTGTTTTAGTTAGAGGGAAATGCATGGTGGAGAGTTGAAATAATATTGTTAAAAATTGTATGACAGACTTACACCCCGGAGGGGATATGAATGTAGCTGTAGATAATATTGGGAGTATGCTATTTAGTGTGTATGCACTCATACTGCTGAAATGCACTTAATGTAACACAACCAATGCTTGTTAACGTGTACGAAGTCATACAGCTGTAATGCAGTTAATGTAACGCAGCTAGAGTAAGAGGGAAATAATATTGCACGAAAGTGTGTACTGAACTTTGTAGTTTCCCTATTCAGAATAAGTAACGTCTATGTTGAACTATTTATAAGAATTGTGTAGCGAGACCAATGTATTTAAGGCATATGATAATGGAGATGTTTTGGTAAGCGAATTGACCCAACTCATTAATGCAACAGACTGATATTGACAGTAAGGTAAAGAGAAAGATAAAGGTTGTGGGAGCCTGAGCAAATGTCACATTTATAGTAGATCTAAATCATGACAGCTATTTTACTGATAGTTGTAAAGAATTTGTACGGTCATTGGAAAAAGTAACTCTTCAAATGTAAGTGGAAAACCAATGTTACCTGAACTGCGTCGGTGTTTTCAGTGTGTTTGGGAGACCCTTGAAGAAGCAGAAAGAGGAGATTTAGTAATTTCCTGTAAACAAACAAAGCAAGCAATAAATTAAGAAGTTTCATAGTAGTTTGTGTACAAGTTGAAGAGGTTTATTAGATAAGAGCATAAAGTAATGCGTGGAATGAAAGAGAGAAGGGAAAAATGAGTTAAATATTTGGATGGAAGCTGACAGTATGTAAAGATGGGAGAAAGAGAGGTCGTAAAGCTGCTGTATTGATTTGCATACAAAGGCAGGAAAAGTGGACTGGCAAGTTACAATCAATTGTTAAATTAAAGTGTGTGTTCCTTTTAATTGTGTGTTTTCCTTTGCAGATGATTATACATACACATGACTATTTGACTATTGTAGGTGTGTAATGTACAAATTTGTTTACGAAAGCCGTGAAAAAGAAGCTACATCAGCAGAGCGGAAGTGATTGAGTTTTGAGTAGGAAGTTTTGGTGTCATACTACTGAAGGTGCAAGTTTGTGGTATAGGAAATTTATCATTTGTAGGCTCCATTTGCTATTGGTAAATTTAGAGTTGTTTTTTAGTTTGTCGATATGCATCGCACTTAAATTAAAACACTGCACACATGTTTAACTATTCGGCACATCCACTTCAACTTCTATATGCAGGTCTCTTTCTGCAGTCTTCTTGTCTCTGATTTCTCTGTCTGTTTATCGGAGCTTCCACTACATATCTTCAACGGTAAAGAGCCATTTTATTAATTCTCAACTGCAGAGCTGTGTTTGAATTCCCCATTTGCATGTCAACATTTGATTCGGCTTCAATATTCTGTGTTATTCAATTTTTTATGGTGAAGTAAATATTTGTTTTTTGGACACTATTGAGTTATGATGTACAGATTTTCCCTGAGTAACAACCTTCAGTCTACCGCTGGAAATATATTCCTATTGATGTTTTATGTTTCCTTAGTATAGTTGGCTGATTTTAAATATATAATTTTGCACCTGCCGCATGTATTTGTTCTTGGTGGAATTGAGTATACATTTGGTTGTTTATTAAGTTCTGGGGGGAGAATATTGTACTTTGATGCCTTAATTGTTACAACACTTATAAGGGGGAATTGCTAGAAACACAGAAAGCAGAGAATAAGAAGAAGAGAGCATTAATGCATTCAGTATGCCTGATGAACTGCCCCAATGGAAGGAGTATAACAGATTTCAGCAACTTTATAAATGGCTTCTATGCAATAAATCTATAGCATTGGACAGTGATCCTAGGCAATACTTTTGTGACACTACTGTTACAGAGGGAGCATATATCTTGGACCGAATAAAGTATAGAAAATTGTTTGTTCCAGGCACAGCAAAATATGAGAGAATAGGTGGTGGTTGCATCAAGCTGTATAGATAATGGGAGAAGACATATAGGATACCTACAATCACATGTGGGATGTATGTGAATGTTGTGGACTGGGTAGGCTGTATATAGAGTTTGCGTCGGAAGTTGAAGGAATCCCTGTGAGCTGTTGATAATGATGGCGCGCCTGCAGACCATGCAGGCTGTTGTGTATCAGTGTTGGGGTGTTTTTTCCTTCCAGTTGCGGTAAATCTGCAATGAAAGGGAATTAGTACCTAGGAGCATTCAATATAAGGGAAATGAAGATAAATGAAGTCACAAGGACACATGGAACAGCAGAAAGAGAGAATTAAATATATTACAAGAGATATTTGGACAAAGTAATGATTTATGATACCGACTGAGAATTTGGAATATGTTGAAAAGCGGAAATTTGAGGAAGGGCAAAACGACAATTAAAAGAGTTGAAGTAAAACTGATGTGCAAACCCCGATAAGCAAATTAATAAGAGAAGTACTAAATGAGGAGTAGAAATGAGGTGCAGACAATTGAACCTAGTACCATTATGAGAGAGTTTGCTACTGCAGTCAACAGTAGAGATGCGTACAATAAGAATTCTGACTGTATTCCTGAATGTTTTGTTACAGGGGAAGTAGAATATGAAAGAGTACCTCCTGGCTGTATAAAAGCATATAGATGATGGGAGAAAACATAGTAGCTACCTGCGATCACGTCTGCGATGTGTCTGAATCTGGTGGAGTGGCTAGCGTCTAAGGTGGTGCTAATGCGAAGGTTGGTGTGAAGCCAGCAGGCTCTGCTGTATCAGTGGTATGTGTAGCGCTGAGTTGCAGGCTATTACCTGTGAAATAAAGCCAGTATTTACGCATATATAATTTCCACAATTTGAACATGAAATAACGTACAAATACATATGGGTCAGATGGGAAGAATCTGTAATTATATTACATGGAATATTTTGTTTGGTCTTGGTAAGGAATTTGTTTGGAGAAGTATTTAGGCGGAAGAAAGCGAAGACATATAGAAGCTCTGAATTCGGAGCATACGTCAATACAGCATATATGACAAATGACAGTATGTTTAAGCAGCGAATTTGAGGTGACATTGTTGGTATAATGTGATTAAAGCAGCAGTAATATTCGAGTGAAATAGTGGAACCTATTGATGAAAGCAAGTGAAGCAGGTAACATCAGAAGAACTCTGTAGAGCAGGTAATACAGTAGCATGGTGTTATGCACAGCGAATATTGAGACACAGTGAGTACAAAAGATGTAAGAATTTCATCTTCTGTAATAAATTTTTGCAGCAAACAATATATGTACTTGTCCGAAATACTTGTGAAAGTTTTTATTTTGACATGTCTGTCTGTGTGGACTTTATGTGTAAATATGCACGTCCAATTTATGAAGACAAATGTACCATAATTAGCAGATACTTTAACACTTATGAGCAGTGTTAACTACATATTGACAAATTTAATCTACAATTGTTATGACGAAGTGGAGACTGTGGTGGGTCGATGGTGACAACAGTGCAAGAAACCAATGCATGCAATTATTCAGCAGAAGTTTGCAGCACATACATAGATAGAGTCTAATATAGCTTAATAAACTCCACAGAAGAGCAATTAGCAATCGGATAAAGAGGAAAAGACAAGAGAAATTAGGAATAGGAGTAAGAGTAAGAGCAAATGATGGAGCAAAAATAAACTACAGAAAAGACCAATTAGCAATCGGATAAAGAGGTAAAGACAACAGAAATTAGGAATAGGAGTAAGAGCAAATGATGAAGCAAACCTGTAAATTTCACTTAAAGGACACAGAAATAGGTGCGCAGGTCTTCCGAAACAAAGAGAAATGTTGACGAAAGCTTCACCGACAGATTTGAACTCTCTAACCAAACCGAAAGCAGTAAGCAGCAGATAGATTGGCCATTGAAGAGCTGAGAAGTACAAGGAAGAGTTGAGAGAATAGAGGGACTTTACTCAGGAGGACAGAAACTTAAAGCACGAACAAGCAGATGCGCAGGTCGTCGAAAACAAAGAGCGGTCTTCAGGAAAGCTTGAGAGACAGATTTAACTTGTGCAGACAAAGAAGAACAAGTACGGAGCAGACGGATTGGGCATTCAACAGATGAGAAGTATAGAAGGAAGAGTTGAGAGAATAGTCGCAGTTGACGAAGGAGGCGAGGAATTAGGGCTACAATTTGAGTTGAGAAAATAGTCGGAGTTGACGAAGGAGGCGAAAAATGAGGGTTACAATTTGGTGAGATATAGGAAGTAAGTTCTACAGAAAGTGGGTTTATTTATTATAATATTGATGTACAATTAGCAGTAGCATTAGTACAATAGAAAGATGCATTGTTGGTCCTTTAAAAAATGTACAATGAGTACTGCGTTGAGTACAAGAAATTACTGCAGTGTTGATCCTTTTTAAGTGTCACTTCTATATAAGGGGAATATCATATTATTATTTTATTATTAGTAGTATCTTTGATTGTTAAAGAAAAAGAGAAACAATTAAATGGGTTTTATGTTAGAAGAAGTGAAAAATTATTTACTGTATAGGCAATCTATTTAATGGAGAAAAAGGGTGTGATGGCCAATCATTATGTAATGATTTACGACATGATTAGTCAATGATGATTAAATTAGTAAATATAAACATATGGGGTGTGTTTGGTATGAAGAAAAATGTTTTCATGGAAAATATTTTTCTAGAAAATGTTTTCCTGGAAAACAAGTTGATTTTTGACTTTATTTTCTCATGTTTGGTTGGTGAGAAGAACATATTTTTGGGAAAAGATTTTTAGTGTTTGACTTATGAATGAATTTTTTTTTTGAGAAATATCTTTTTTTTTAACTAGAGTAGAAAATAATTTTTGAAATTAGAAATATCTTTTAAAAACAATTTTTAATATTTTTTTGGGAGGGGATTGGGGTAGGGGTGAAGGTGGGGTAAAAAAAATGAATTTAAAAACAAGCTTTAAAATTATTATTTTTTAGGGGGAAGTGGTTGGGGGGCTGGTTTGAGGGTAGGGACAAAATAAATTAATTTTTTCAACAAAAAAGTAATTGTAATTTGAAGTTGGAAGAGAGGTTTGGAAAACATTTTCCTTAAGTTTTAAAGAGAAGTCATTTTCCTTAAATTTGAGGAAAATGAATTGATTTGGAAAACACTTTCCAAAACATTTAACCAACCAAACATGAGAAAATTGGAAATTTCCTTCATACCAAACACACCCATGGTGTTTCAATGTAAGGTTTGGAAACAGTAAGTGTTCTCACCATATTATTCGTAATTTACTTTGCTGTTTTCTTTTGATTTTCTTTATTACCGTACTAGTATACGTATCCGCGCGTTGCGCGATAATAATAACTATATGTTTATTGAGTAATTTCAAATTTTTAATTATTAAAAATTGATATTACAAAGTTTATATGAGAGAATATTACCATGTTTAGCACATCAACATCAACATGTATTTAATAAAATACTTTATGAAAATAAATCAATATAAGCTTAGTTTATTATCTAAACTTGTGCATAGTAAATTTTAAAATAATGTTATTTATTTGTTTTTCAAATTAATCAAAATCATAAATGTGCGCACATTCCCCTACTATCTTCTTGTTATCATTTGTTTATTATAATACTTTTTTATTAATTTATTCAGGTAGTGTTTTACCTTAATTTAAATCATGATTTGAACAATTTATATTTTTGTTTTCAATATGATATATTTAATTTTAATTATTGATATTAACTACATATGAATTTGAATTAATATATATTATTACTCAATATTTATTAAGATTTCATCTGAAGAAAAAAAAACAATGATAAAACTTGATCTCCCAAAATTTGGAGCCAACAAATTTAACTTATAATAAAAATTATTTCTTCTCGTAAGTTTTCACACCTCACTTGAATTTAAGTAAGCTAATAGATAATTATTGCAATTCTATATAATTTAAGTAAGCTGATAGATAATTATTGCAAGTCTTTAAAATTTAAAAATAATAAAGCAAATCATATAAATAAATATATATATATATATA
>JAJOOH010001863.1:0-24750 GCA_029582605.1 Solanum gracilifrons | reverse complement strand
CTACTAAAATTACTTTATTTCCTCGATTCGATCCAAAAATCTATAATTAAGGACAGAAGAGTAGACACTCTACCACAACTTTACATGGTCTAACATACGTTTGTTGCTTTTATTCCCAAATGATCTTGTCAAAAGTTGTTGGATTATCGGAATAGGAGGATTTTTACTGGCTAATTATTTATTTACTCTAGTACAAAAGAAAAAAAGTCACAAGTAACATATAATTTTAATTCTTTTTTCTGTTTTACATTTTCAGTTTAATTTCTTGATATATGTAATTAAGAGAGGGGTGTGAGAAAATTAAAGAAGATAAACAGAGAAGAGATGATTTTATTTGTGAGTAAAAGAGTTTATTTTCTATTTAAACACTTATACTCTAATTTCACATTAAGTTCACCTAATTATAGTAGCTCTCTATCATCTTTATGAATTGTGTATTAATAAAAATTATTCTACAACTTCAACTCTTTATAAAAAAAAAAAAATTTTAAAAAGAGAATATAGATGTTGAAATTACTTAGTACTCCATTCGTTTCAAAATAAGTGTCATTATTTTTATGACTGACTAAAACTGAAAGTACGTCACATGAATTTGAATAGAGTAATTAGTGTTTGTTATTATTTACTTTTTCCCTCTTTTGTTGGTGATAAAAAACATGAATGAAATTAGCATGAGAAACATGAGGCAAAGAAAGATCCAGAGCATGCACACAAACACAAGATAGAGGAAGAGATTGCAGCAGCTGCTGCAGTTGGGGCAGGTGGATTTGCACTCCATGAACATCATGAGAAAAAAGATGCCAAGAAAGAACAAAAAAAAGCTGAGGGGGGTCACCACCACCTCTTCTAAATTGTTATTTTAATAAGATTTTAAATACTTGTTGAATTTCCATTTTATGTATGGAGCGTTGTCGTGTTTTTCTATCATACCGTGTACAATAATAAATAAGTTTAGTGTGATATTATAAATGGATCGAGTTGAAAAAAGAGCGAGGTCTAAACATATTTTATCATGTGTGATGTAAAGAGGTTGTATGGTGATTTTCAAAATAATCATGTGTTTTTGACTTTCCTCGCAATTTTCTGTTGAATTACCTTGTATAATGTTGCTTTTTTAAGTGGTGTAATAAATAAATGACTTTTCTTGTGAATGGATTTGTGTGATTTCCTAAATAATGATGTTTTTTTCTTATTTCCTCGCAATTTTCTATTGAAAAATTGCCATACTATTTCTATATAATTTAATTTACTACAATGAGTCGATTGCTTTATTTTTTAAATAATTAATTTAATTATTATTTTTAAATTTTTAATTAGTTTCACTTATTATGACAGATACTTAAAATTATATGAAATGATTTGACAGTGTAATATCATCCTACTCATAGTAAAGAAGTTAGATTGAGCCAGTGTCACTTGGTCAGGAAAAAGTATCTCGAAAGTATGATGACGTGATTATATATGAGGATTAAATTATGTAACAAATATACTTTAATAATTAAATGTAGGATGACATGAATCTTTTTGTAATATATATATATATATTATTTTGATCATCAAGAGCGCCGAGCAATATTTCGCTTTGATTAAGAAAATAATTCTAAAACTATAATTTTTAAAATTTCAAAAATTGTCATATGATTTTGAAAACACTATTTCACCTATTTTTTCCTTACCAATCCAACTGAGATCCACCTAACAAAAAAAATTTATCCCTTTTTATTTAGATTCGATCCAAACTCATTTTATGATTGAGTAGAAGAGGAATTGAGTTTATTTTTGTGAGTTGGATTTTGGAGGTGTAAAAAAAATGGGTGAGGTAATTTTTTAAACTCAGGTGACAATTTCAGTAAATAAGTATTTGTTAACGTAAAGAATAAATATAAATTATTTGTTAGATTATGAATTAATATGCACCATTTCATTAAACGAGGATTGTGATCCACTCTAAATTAAATTGGAGGTATATTTACGCCCTTTCCCTTAAGAATATATAATTATTGAAAAGATTCACAGCTAATTAACTTTGAACTTCTAATTCAGATATTTGGGATAGTTGAAATTCAGAAATGCCTACTATATATTTAATTCATCTACCAATAATGACTTGTTCAAAAGAATCACCCAACAACTAATTAACTTCTTCTTTTTTCTTAAAAAGAGACGAATTCAAAGTTATTGATATAGAACGAATTAAGATAATTAAATTCATTATGGATTTGAGAATTCATTTTCAAGATTATGTCTAAATCATTCAGATTCAGACATCCAACAAATGAAAACAAACAAGGACTAAATAATGATCAAAGGGTCATGTGAGATATTAAACAAAATGACCAGTGGATAATAATTTTCTTAATTATTCTAGATTACTAAGGTTGAGATTAGTTAAGATATTAAGTATGGTGCCATGCATGTATATAATTCATCTACTCTAAACTAAAAACTATTTTTTGTCATTTATTGTTCCAACTTGCCATATGGTGTGCCAAATTCTTCTTAACCAAGATTTTGAATTCAAATATTAAATATATAAAAAAATCAAGATATGAAATAGTTCCCTCTTTGATAGATTTTATATCATATAAATTTACATTAATTAAAGCCCGAGGAAATTAAATTCAGAAGATCACACAAAGAAATTTGATAAATTATGTCAACTTTGCAATTCAATGAGTTGTTTAGCTTGTGTGATGAGAGGAAGTAAATTATGTGGCTTAATCACACGACTTAATGGAAAAGTATTACCCCCTCCCTTTCAATTGTTTCTGTGATTTTGATTCGATATGGAGTTTAAAAAAATAAAGAAGATTGATTGATTTCAAATTAAGATATGTTGAATGTAGCAAAATGTCTTTTAGTCTTATGGTCTTAAACAAGTCACGTAGAAATTACAATTCAAATGTCATCAAAATAAAAAAGTGTTTTTATGTTTTTTTTAAATGAACTAAAAACTAATGAAAAGTGAAGACAAACAAATTGAAATGAAGTTTAGCCTTTTTGGGTGTGTTTGGTGCGGAGAAAATATTTGTCAATTTTTCTATGTTTGGTTGATTTTTCTAGAAAACAAACTTCTTAAAAAATGAGGAAAATGATTTTTCTAATAAAAGTAAGAAAAAACAAGTTGCATAAGTGACATTATATACCGTAATTTTTATCATAATTTCTAAAAAAATTTAAAAACCTTGCCGACACGTCTTAATATTAATGGGCCCATGGTGACAAAAGGTTCAATTAACAATTCAAAAGGATTATTTGACTCATATGCTAAAGAAGTGAATTATTATATTCATATGAGATTCTTGTGATCCATTTCACATCAAAATCCCCACCTCACTAATTGTCGACACCCATAACTAAAATATCTCCATCCAATTAAACTACTCTTTATGCGGATTCCACACGGGATATTCTTACACTTCTTTATCGTAACAAATATTTTTCATGTTAGATCTTCGTTTTATATTAGTTGATCATATTTTTAAACTAATAATTATTTCATATTAGTTGTTTACTTTACTAAATTAATAAAATATTAATTAATTATTTTCTATATTACCCTTCTAATTAATTCCTTTTAAAAGTGTTCATATTTGAATTGTAAAATTCCCAAAAAAAAAAATTAAGTGGTTAATTAGTAAAATTATCTTCTTATTTATGACAATATGCGTGTAAAAAGGAAAAAGGAGGAAGTAATACATTATTATTATTTTTTGTCTCAAATTATATAATATGGTATTTGATACAGAGCTTAAAAAATATGCTTTTGAAATTTATAATCTAAAACAAGTCATAAATATTTAAAATAATATAAATTATTTTATT
Organism: Solanum gracilifrons; assembly: GCA_029582605.1. Lineage (NCBI taxonomy): Eukaryota > Viridiplantae > Streptophyta > Magnoliopsida > Solanales > Solanaceae > Solanum > Solanum gracilifrons. The sequence goes on along the minus strand of JAJOOH010001863.1, from coordinate 20,925 downwards.
AAATGTAAAATAAATATTTTAAAATTAGTTAGTATAAAATATAAAAATATATCATGTATCTATCACTTTCTCGTTTCTCCCGACACCACATATACATGTGCGACTCCGCGACTTGATAATAAATTAATGGCTAATCTACTTAAAATATCATACAAGTTTTTTCTTATATATTGAAAATCGACCTAAAAAAATCCTCTTTTTTAAAGCTTCTTTACTTCCTCTTCCTTTTTCTTTTTCTTTTTTCCTTTTTGTTGTTTTTTGAAAAAGCATGTTTCGAGATTTTATGCATGTAAAAAAAAAAAAAGATTTTAGGCATGAAATCACTTGTCAAAAAAAGTGTTTTATTTTGACATAAATCCCGTCTGGATTATTTTCTACACCCTAAATATTAAATTCCTTGTTCATTTAAGAAAAAAAAAGTATTAAAAAAAAAACAAAAGAAAACGTATACGTGTAGAAATCACTACATTAAATAAAGAATTTTTATTTGCGGCAATGCATTAGCGATAATAATATAATTGATATTATATTATATTTAGTGGTAATAATATAATATGAGTATTTAACTGTTTATAATCAACAATCTATATAAATATCGTTAGAAACTTTAATAAATTTAAATGCAATGACATATGACACTAACTTAGTTATCATTAAATATTTTTAATAAATATTGTCACTAAAAATATTATTGCCATTAAATGTCTCTTTTGCCGCGGTGAAAGGATTATTAGGTAGGTTCCTCTTTTATCTAATTTAGGAAAATGCTATAAAGATATATCACTAAATAACAAGAGACTTGGAGATCGATAGCGAGATACAGTTGGGTCAATTTGGTGTGATGTGATAATTCATGAGTTATTTTTAGTAAACATTTTCTTCATCAAATTTTACTTCGTGAAATTCTGTAAGTAAAAATACACAATCTTGTTAATTTCTGCATGTATGTCTATTTAACAATTGAAAGTATCATAGAATAGCAGAAGAAAAGTATAATTGAGAAATCTTCTGCTTACCCAAGATTGTTAATTAAGATTAGAAGACTCTATTAAAGAAGAGAAAGCTATGAAAGGAGAAGGATGACATTGGATATTAAAACTTTGTTCTGGAAGAAGACTCTTTGATTTAAATTGTTCTTGGGTTACATACAAATAACAATGGTCACCCCTAGGCCCTATTTATACTTGTGTAGGGATGCTTCTAGAAATTATTCTAAATACATCTATAAGAAAAATCTCGATATCCTTATCTTTCAACTATGTAACAAGAATCTAGATATTTCTATAATTCACTATAAATATCTACTTCTCTAGAATATCTACACAATTCTTAGATACATCAAGTACTTAAGTTATAAATTACCTTACATAACTCTAGAAAGTTCTACTAATTAATATCTACGATTATTTGTGCCTCCAAAAAATCATCTTTAATTTTTACTAGTACAACACGTAGGTCGAAATACATTTTCTCTTTCCATGTACGTTATTCTAAACTTATTAGTTTTTCATGCCATTTATTGAATTTAGTTTTACTTTTAATTAGAAATTTTGTGTTCAAACTATCAAAATATGCCTAATATTAAAGTGTTTAATTTTTTTTTTTTTTTTTATTTGGGATAGGAGGGCTAGCTTTGGTTTATCAATATGGATTATGGTGAGATGATTGAGATTCTTCCATCCTTAATTAAAGGTCTCTGGTAGACCTTTAGGTATGAAATAAACCCTATTAAAAGTGTCGCCCCAAAAAATGAGCTTTGAAAATACACGAATTTAAATTAGCCAAATTTTAATATAAATATCTGACATCAAACAAAAAAATTTTAAAAAAATTGGATGGGGAGGAGGAGGGGAGGCTAGGGTTTTTCCCTTTAGAATGACAGTTAGACGGACAAAGACAATAAACCAACAAATTAAAGACTAGCATACAAATAAACTACTCAACTAAAAAGCTTTTGCCGACACTCCTCAAAATAATCATAATGCCGACGCTATCAATACCTTAACGAGCCGTCTGGCTTGGAGTATAAGATAAAATAATTTTAGGGAAAAAATATAAGATTATTTAATTCTGTATTTGGTTGGAGATATTAAACAGTTCTAAAATTGTTTATTTCATTATTTATACTTTAGTATTAAACGATAGGATAAGTTAATCTCATATACATGGTGAAGTAACTTATCTAGAAATAATTAATTTGGCATAACTTATTTCCAACCAATCGATCACAATTTCTTTGTATAGTTAAGAGAAATTACTATATATCAAGCATTTCATGTGGGGAGGGGTTGGGGATTAATTAGGTTCAAAATATTCAACATGTCCAAGTGTGATATCCAACTTTTTCTTTGTGCTTTTAATAGGATCTTAAATATACAGATAACGTGACATTGTTGAAAGATTAACAAATTCTATAAAAACGAGTTATGTTTCTCTTTTTTATTTCTTTTAGTAACAGTAATGTTTAATTAACGTTATGACAAAGACTATCAGAAATCTGAATAAAAAAAGTAACTAATAAACTCACAGTTGATCAAAGCGTATAGCAAACGCGTATTGATCTGATAATTTGCAGCCAAACATCTCGTTGTCATCCTCAAAATATCTCGTGATTTTAAAATAAGAAGAATTGTCTTTCAGTTGAATCTCGATACATGCATTTAGTCATAAAAATTTGAAATTTTCAGGAATTTGAAAAAAATAATTATTTTTTATTTCAAATTATTCACAAAAATTACTCTAAAATCATTTTCCACTCTGAAACAATACTCACAATTTTATAACCTGGCATATAATTTAAGAAATAAATAACCACTACTTTTGAAATTTTTAGTTTATAACACTCATTGAATCAATGGTTTTATTCAACAAGTAATAATTGAACAAATAATTTTTTAAAACAGATTAAAGAACTAATGAAACAAACAAATTAAAATAAACGGCCGGGCACATCATAATATATACGTAGTTAGAGACGTTAATTACGGGGAAAAAACAAAATTAAAGTTTTTTCCCCCATAAACAAACAAAATGAATAAAGCAAGTCATACATCATATCAGCTGCGCTGATTTTAACAATTGAATTAAGCTTACTTCGATTATTCTCTCCACTTGGATTGAAAATCCACGTAACAAACTTCCATCATAAAAATAAATCATGAATATTGGATAAGAACTTGTACACGTTCATTGGACAAACTAATTAATTAGTCCCCACTACACCTCCTCTTATAAATACCACTCAATATTAACAAGAAAAAAACATCCCAAAGTATATATTTTGTTCTACTAATACTACATTTTTTTCATACAAAATTATCACCAAAAAACATCATGGCTGAAGAGAAGAAACATCACTTTGGTGGTCTCTTCCACCACCACAAGAACGAGCAGGAAGACACCCCCGTTGAGAAAACTACATATGAAGAAACAACCTATGGAGAGAGTGAAAAAACTAGTACCTATGGTGAGAAAACTAGTTATGGTGATGATACATATGGCGAAAAAACTACCACATTCGGAGATGACAACAAATATGGTGAGAAAACTAGTTATGGTGATGATACATATGGCGAAAAACCTACCTCCTACGGAGTAGATAATACATATGGTGAGAAAACAAGTTATGGTGAGGGAGATGACAACAAGTATGGAGAGAAAACTAGTTATGGTGAGGGAGATGACAACAAGTATGGAGAGAAAACTAGTTATGGTGAGGGAGATGACAACAAGTATGGAGAGAAAACTAATTATGGAGATAGCGGATACGGAGAGAAACCTAGTTATGGTGGGGGAGATGATAACAAATATGGTGAGAAAACTAGTTATGGTAATGAGGAAGGTGGCTATGGTGGAGGAGTTGGTGAGACTACTAATTATGAAGAGAATGAAAGTGAAACAAAAACTTCTGAGGATTATAAGGAAGAGAAGAAACACCACAAGCATCTTGAAGAAATTGGGGGACTCGGAGCTGTTGCTGCTGGTGCCTTTGCTTTGGTAAATATTTTTCATACAGACTCTTTTAATTCTACCTTTCCACGTGACATGAATGTTTAAGACTACAAGATTAAAGGACATTTTGGTACATCCTGCGTATCTTTAGTTTAAGATAAAACATTCAAATGTCTTCCTTACTTTTTGAAATTCAGTATCAAGTGATTAAAACCAGACAAACAATTGAAACAAAGGGAGTAACTACGCTGCTCCATTTTTATGATAATTTCTTCTTCCATTAATTTTTTATGGTATGGAAATTTCAGCATGAGAAGCACAAGGCAGAGAAAGACCCAGAGAATGCACACAAGCACAAGATAGAGGAAGAAATAGCAGCAGCTGCTGCAATTGGTGCTGGTGGATTTGCATTCCATGAACATCATGAGAAGAAGGAAGCAAAGGAAGAAGAGGAGGAAGCTGAGGGAAAGAAGAAGCATCATTTCTTCAATTAATTCTCCTATCATAATATATATATATATATATATATTTACCTCTCTTTGTTGTGTGCTGATCAATCTATCCTTTAATTGATACTCAGCACCTAAATAATTTGTATGTGTGTTACAGTACTCTTGTGTTTGATGTAAGCGTTACTTGGTGAATTTGGCGTTTTAAGTCACCTACATGTTGTAGTACTTTGCATGAGTGTGAATAATACTATTATGTATATTGTTTTTGTTATAATTATTTCAATTAGCATACAAGTTGACTATCAAGTATATGTCCGTTCGGTACAAAAGGAAAATATTATATATTGTTTTCTTCGTGTTCTATAATTAAGCCAAAAAATTATCTTAAAAAAATTGTATATATTTAATCTAAATAAATATTATGAAAGGTTGTGGTGGGGAATGGGGATAGGGATGGGCGCTACAGCCTACATGGGGTAGGGATGAGGTGTGTTGGAGGGTAGAGAGGGCACGATTAATATGAAATGTCACTTGTAGAACTTGTTTTTCATATTCCAATAAAATTATTTTCCTTTTTTAAAAGAATTTCAACCAATCAAATAATTATGAAAAAATTAGAAGAAAATGTTTTCCTCCCTACCTAACACACTCTCAGTGTCTCAGTCAACAGAATATTAGACCAAGAAAAAGGGAAAGAGATTTAAAAGAAGAAATTGTTGGACCTGAAAGCAAGAGTGGCAAATATGAAATATATCTATAATTACTAAAATATAATTAGTAGATTGAAGGTAGATTCAAAAAAATAATCAATTTTTACTAATATTTGAATAGCTTATTAATGAAATTATGAAAACCTATTGTTTGAAATGAAGTATGCAAGTTTAACCATTAAATGGACAGAATTATCAAAAGACAAAGGATTTTGCTATATAATCAATAAATATAAGCAATTACAGAATTTTCTCCATCATTAATTAAATATTCCGAGTTTGAGTCTTAAACATAAAATACATATAATAAAACCTCACTAAATTAATATAGATGGTATCAAGAAATATTATTAATTTATAGAGGTATCATTTAATCGATAAATTAATATTTATTAACTTAAAGAGTGTTTCGATACCGCAAAATTCGTTCGGGATGAAATCTCTGAGATTTTAAATGAACCCACTTATGAAAAAATCATTCATGAACTTGATGTCATGATTAATGATCTCAGCTATAGCAATAAAATGGATGTTAAAAACTCGTTGGATGGGTGAGAATGATACATGTTTAGGAGTTCAAAACTTAGAAAAAATTGTGGATAACATTGGGAAAAAAAATGTTGATGATAAAGTTGAAGATGATGCAATACTACATTCGGAATTAACCAGTTACGCGAGTAAGGAAGCACTTATCATATTTACAATTCTTCATAATTTTATGGTGCAGTTTGAAAAGACAACACCAAAACCTTTTGATGCAATTAGAAAAGTTAGAGATAAGCTTCAACTAGATTTAAATTTTAACAAAAAACAGAACACAATAGAATCATATTTCACTAAATTGTCTTAGATATATTTGTACTTTTAAGGAATTATTAATTTATCATATTAATGGGACCATATATCTATATAGGGGTCTTCTGAAAATATATTATTTTATCGAAATGAGTGACCTTCCCTCGGTAAGGGAATCAATATGAATTAGTTGGAACTTCAAAATTGATATCAAATATTGTGTGGAAAAACAAGTACTCTCTGATTTGGGCAAGAAATGAATAATATCCAAATCTTTGTGGTTGTGAAATTTTCATGGCTTTCCAAATAGTGAATTTGAATGTACATGAAAACTAAGTCATATCAATTAATGTAAAGTGGAAAATTGTGTGTGCCACCAGTGATGGAGATTGAAATTAATCCCAAGTGCCCCATATTAAAAATCTATTTTATACTGATCACCACATACCTTATCTTTTACTTGAAAGAAATCTTGACAATTGTCATGAGTTGTCCATTTATCGCAATATATGGTTCTACTACAACTAATTAGATGGTTCTAGTACAAGTGTACAACTATAGTTTATAAATGATCTTAGAAATTATTAATTTATAATTACGAGTTTATATTATTACTTACAACTTGAACCTCTTCTTTGTTCTCTTGGTTAAGGATTTTTTTATTTTTCTTTGCTTTTTTGTTATTATAGTACTGTTTGAATTTGAAGCTCGATGGGTGGGTTTTACAGTCAAGCTCCCTTCTGTCACTGCATTCAAGGGTCAATTTTCCGTCCAGCCTCGATACAAGTTTTATGATAGCATCCAACTTTCAATTTGATATGATTTATCATTCATAAACGTTCATAAAATCCATCTATTTAGCAACATGTTATTGATAGCGGCAGCGCCTTGACACTGCAACAGCTAAGCAACACAACATGTAGCAAGAATACCAATTTAATGAAAGAACCAAAAATATATTTGATGTCGATTGTTGATTTGTTAATTTTAAACCTTTTAAAAGCCTTAATATTTTAATTTTCTGCCTTCTTAGTATCAATATAATTAGCTACTAATAATTTTACAAAAAAATTTACCCAAAAACAAGCATGATAAGGCAAAAAAGTCAGAACGTGGACAGAGGTGATGTATGCATGGTTGTCGTCAGCTCATGTCATAAGGTGTTGGATTAAGTCCCACGAAGAGCATAACTCAGCTATTGCCTCATTAACTAGCTAATCAGACGCAAGCCCCTCCTTGAACGGATTACTCCTTAAGAAAAAATAAACATGCGATATTTTATTTTGTAGATTTGGTAAATTGATCAATTAGCTAGCTTAGTTAGTTGGTTGAGATGTTTTTCTTAGTGAGTACACGTGTATTTATACAGTTGTGTTGAAGGTATTTAAGCTGATATATAACAATGACACTTTACATTGCGTGCGACTTGTGTGTCTTTTTGTATATTAATTAACGGTTGTAATTATTTTTGACAGATGGTCAAATTTTAACATTTCCTTTTTTTGGTAGTTTTTCTATTAGTTCCGTGTGTGCAAAAATTTGAGTCCTGCCGACAGGCTAATTAGTCGATGAGGCAAATTGATAAATCAAAGTCATGTATTTGATTATGATTAATTTCATAAGTGTCTTACATTTGTCACCATTAATCATTCAACACCTATAGTTTGTTCTTCTCATTTTAGACGGCAAATAGAGATAAAGATTTTTAAAATGAATTATTGGCACTTTAAACATCATTATATCGAAATCATGATCTTGATGATTGTGACCTAGGTATCGAGTAGTATATATGTGACAGTTTTGTTAGTTGTACACCTAAGTATATCGGCATAGAAGAGTAATTAAGCAAATATGAATTAGTATATATCTTTTGTTCTAAATATAATTGATTGTTTTGACAAAAATGAATTTTTTTTTTTTTTTTATAAAAATATGAAGCCTTTTTCTTTTTCATGTCTATTCATATAGCTCCGATCAGTAGGGGTGTGCAAAAATCCAACCGATCGATAAATCGAACCGATAAAAGTGTTATTGGTTAATTGTTATTGGGTTATTAGGTTAACGGTTTTTTAATGGTTTTATTAAAAAAAAATTGAGTTATCGGTTCGGTATTGGTTTTAATATTGGGTTATTGGGTAAATCGATAACCCATTAAGACTAGTAATTTACTGCTTTTCCTTGTACATAAATATTATATATTAATCTCAATACCTTAGTAGTTACTATCTGTGTCCTTTAGCCTTCAATTCACATTTCACAATGACTTTGAGTTCACAATTTTACATCATAAAAAACATTAAAATCTAAAGTAAGAATCATATTCCTCTTAATTTCTCTTTGTGTTACGCTTGTATAGTTCTTTTCATATTTGTTATTATTGTTTCTATTTTATGACCATTTGTAAAGTTACATTATTGTGTTTTCGCATCAAATTTATTAGAAAAGTCATATATTTGTTTTATAAGTATTTTCTTATTGGTTAAACCGAAAACCAAACCGTTAAGGACCAAAATTGATAAACCAAAAACCGATAAAAAATATCTTATTGGTTTGATTATTGGTTTAACATAATTAAAAACTGAAAACCGATAAACCGAACTTATAATACATAAAACCGAACCGAATCGGCCGATACACATCCCTACCACCAATTAGTGTATTAAGACATTTAAGGAAAGAGATTAAAAAAAATGATTTCTTAAATAAATATTATTTTTTATTTATTAACAACCAATATGTCTCTCTTATAATTAAAAGCTATTTATATCGTTCTTAAAGAGTATGCAAAATCTTTATAATGATACATAATATACTCTTCTTGTTCTTTTTTACTTGTCCATTATATATATATATATATATTGCACTCACCTTAAGAAAACTTTAATCAAGTGTTTATTTTTAAAGTATACACATCTATATATTTCCAATAAGGTCGAGAACAAATACTTAATGTTAAAGGATAATTAGATTATTTTTTTTAAAATACAATTATTTCTTATAACTTGAGCTAAAGTGAATAATTATTTTTAATATACGGGACACGTAAACGAAAGGGAGAAAGCATTATGTATGATGAACTATGAAGAACCAAATACTAGCTGGTCACCATGCACGTCCAAATTAAAGCTGTCAAAATCAAAGTTCTTTTTAAGTGAAGTTTAATTATTCTTCCTCCTAGCATATGCTTGAGCTTAAAATATGTGGAATCAAATGCACTATTGCAAAGTGCCTTCTTCCAATTGGCAATATGGCATTAAATGGAACTAGCTAGCTAAGGGTCCTTTCAACATCAATAGCTATTAAGAAGATGAACCACTTTACCACCTACTTTGTTTCAATTTTTCTACACCTAATTTCTGTGGTAAAGGAGGGGGACCCCTTGTTAAGCAAATTGATAACCACTTACCTGCGCTACATTAGTATTGTCGCAAATATATTTAGCGTTATCGATATTTATATAGAATGTTGATTATAAATTATTCTCAAAGTTTGTGATCAAACAATGTCGCCTCTAAAAATGAGCCTAAGCATTATGAGCCCTGCGATGCTTAAATTTAAATTTAATCAGACTCCAATACAGATATTGAATATTGGAGATGGGAAATTTGAAAGAATAAAAATATGGAGAAGGGAGCTCTATTTCTCCTTTATGGATCGATTTTAGAACTTACTATGGGAAAGTCTCAATTGTACGAGTCACATATTGAAGCAGTCTATATAGTATATAGTATTAACCAGCATTGACTAAAGGGTAAAACTAATAAATGTTGCTTGAAATAATTGAACCATATTGATTGTTCTTTGTTGATTGAATGATGTCCATTGTAGTATATAATAGTGCAAATTGTACAATAGACGGGGTCAAACAATTTATGTGAACACTAAAATAACAACATACTAATGTAATCCCACAAATAAATTATGAAGGTAGAAAAGTGATTTTCAATAGACTCTCGACTCAAAACTATCTGAATGAACTCCAAATTTCATGCTAGAATTTGTGTACGATCTTGTTGCACTATTTGTAGGGTGTGGACTGGGCTTTTATGGTCCATAATGGCTGAAAAGTCCAACTAGTAGTCTTTTCTTGGGTACCTATGAATATCTTATTTGCTTCCACCATCCCCCAAACCCGATTATGTTCTATTGATTGTTGTCAAGACCTATTTCTTCAACTACAAGATCTCTCACAGCCAACGATCAACTAAATTTTCAATTAGAATGTGTTGACAAATAAGACACAAACTAGAAAAGCCAGTAAAATACACAAGAGTAACAGCTAAGACCACCCTCATGTGTGTGTGTGTGTGCGTGCGAGAGAGAGAGAGCGCACTGATCCAAGCAGCCATGAATTTATAGACGTAAGTTGTGACAGCTTGAAGATTGCCTGATAGGTATTCAAAACACACAATCAAACATGACAAATGCTAAACTTAGCTGCCTCAAATCCACATCTCATTGACAGTCCTGTTTCTTATGTACAAAATACAAACTACATTCCCCAAAAGAGCGCTTGCCCACCTCTTGAGAGATGGATAGCAAGAAAATTATACATCCTCCAACCAAGCCTGTAATCTGATCAGTCTTATTTACTTGATAAGTAATATAACGGGAAACTAAAAAGCACCTCGAATTTTAAAATTTCAGCAAAGCGCTATTGCATGATCATAAATACATGCCAAACTTTCCTCAACAGAAGAATTATTCACAGTCAATATATATCACTCAGGGAGAGGAGTACCCGATGCTGACGAAGACGGTTGCAACGAGCGGATTTTGATATCATATTTCCTATGAGTGGTTATTTCACTACCAGAGGCTGTATCTGATGCATCGGCTACAAGTGGGTAAGAAGAAGCACTATCATCATAAGCAATTCCAATATTGTTACCACATTTTCTGCATTGAAGTTTTGTTCGCCGCTGGAACAAGCCCCAAGAACGTTTGGAGAAAAAGAACGGTACACACTTGAATTCATCAACCTGGGTAAATCTGCTCTCATCAATGGACAAGAAGGAGATCATCCCTTTCTTAATGGACTTCCCATACTTGGATCCAATGGAAGCAGTATTGCGACTTGATGAGTTAAGGTTTAACTCATAACCACAACTGCCACAGCTGCATAAAAAACAAATCAGATAGATGATTGTGTTGCTAAAGAAGCAGTTAGACATAATAAGTAAAGACAATATCTACGAAGGTAAAAGAAAGAATGGCACAATCCACGGTAGAACCAATACGTTAATCCAAATAACTGGATTAAATGATTTTTTTTTCACTTTTCGCTCACATACCATTTCTCTATGTTTGGGACAGTTAGCAAATACACACCTCATATACTTACAAAGCATACAACATTAGAATGACCTATGTCCATTAGAGGTTCATTCTGATTCACATACAGGCATCATTCTCTTTAATAAAACTAAGCAGGTAAGAGGAACTCTATGTATGCCAACCTGCCCCTACCAGCACACTAGCCGGGGAGCACTTTGTGACCGGTTAACCCCTCTTTAAGAAGACGGAGTTAGTAAAAAATCAAAAGAGCACCCGCATTTCTCAGAAGTGTAGACTAAAAACTGTATCTCAATTTTCTTTACGATTTAGATGCTTCAGGTTCCTAGTGGCTAGTTCTGCACAAAATGTGAAGCTTACCTCAGAATTACTTTACCTTTATATAATAGGAGGTAGTTATGCTACTAATCAGCCTTAAATAGGAATTCCAAACAACAGATACATCTTAAGTTCTCAGACATTCTAGCGTAAACCATAAGTAGGTATAAATATAGTCTCTGCTAAGTTTCATATAGAACCATAACCAGGGAGATGAGTTTTTGTTTGGCATCGAATCAACTTTTGCTAAGCCATGACTGGTGTCCATTCCCTTTTTCCTTTTTTGCTACTTGGTGCAAATTCAATTTTACTTTTACTTTTTTGGAGTTCAAAAAAACATTATGAAAAGCACAAACTCCAAAATGATGGTTTTCGCAGATCTAATTGACAAAAAAAGGTAATGACAGTTATTTAACTGAAAATCCAAAAGAACAATAGCAATCATGATGGCTTTTTCCTCTAAAACCCAAGCTTTAAATGTGCTTTGTGCTTCAACCTCAAACCGACTTTAGTGCCTTTTTGCACTGTTCGCTTTTGACTAGGTAAAATTTTTTAGCTCACTGAAAGAAATTATATCAGACATTGTTGCCCTCTCTTCCTAGAAAAATAAAGAAAGAAAAAGAACCCCTAACGTGTTCTATCAATGACAAAATCTACGGCAGATACTTTTGCCCAAAATACACTGCTGGTTGAGTAATTAGATTTACTAGAAAACACTTTCCAGAAAATGGCTAAATCCTAAGCAACACCATCAAATCTTCAAAGTCGATATGGAGCCATTTCTTTGCACTATAAGATACTGAGACTAATATCCAACATGTAGAATCACACCCATGAGCCCTAAAGTTCAAGATCTTCAATGATTCAGCGATAGCCAAACTTTTCATCCAACATTGACAAATGTGAATAACTTCATCATTCCCGATAATAGAGCACTACATTGTGAAAGGCTAATATCAATTCATCTATTCACTACTCTTCAAAACTACCTTATATTACTGACAACCTGTTATTAGAAGTAGTACAGTATATGGAACTATTTAGAGATAATTGGTGTACTTATCAATAATCGAAACCTAAAAAATGAACCTCACGATTCAATGAGAACAAAATTGTCAATATATTAATCTATAACCAAAATATCCCCTCGATAAGCAGTTCATATAACATCATTCTAATGGCAAACCATAGCCTCATCTTCAATGGTGAAATCTGAACAAGTGGCTATAACATCTCCAACTAAGATGAAGTGATGAACCACAAAGGTACCAACTTTCATCCATGAAACAGATGTTTCAAGTCAATAACTCAATTAGATGTAAACCGAATGAACAATACATGCATTAAACCCCTTGACCAACATGCCAAAGATACAGCAAGAAACGAAAACCATGCTGGGATGTAAAGAAGGAAAATTCAGAAGGCAGGAGAAAATGAGAGAAGAGAAAACTTAATACGTTGGTGATATTTTATTTAAGAGACAATTCCTTTGTCACCTTCCTCGCTCTACTTGTCCATTTTCATATGTGAAAAATCAAACTGCAATTTTCAACCCATAGACAGAGAAGCTTCTAAAGGATTTCTATTTGATTATTAAAGCTCAAACATGTCCACAAAACCCCTTGTTTTCTTTACAGATTTAATAGGTTTCTTCAATTTTAAGGCCTTACTTATGGTCGTGTGAACATTAGTTTGAACTTAAGAATTTAAGCTGTCCAGTATCTATCAAAAGTGGTCGGAGCCCTCATTTTCCCCCCTTTATTTTAGCTGTGATCTTCACAAGACCAAGAAAATGACTTGAATGTAAGACATATTACAACTTTAGGGTGATTGTCAAGGATTGAGAATGTAATGTCGATAAACCGAATCAGATTTTAGTCAAACTTTAAACTTTAAGAAATTATCTGTCCACTATCTATACATGGTGTTTATTTACCTTGAGAAAGCATACGATAGAGCATCACAAGAAGTCTTTTGGTGGTTGTTGGAGAAAAAATGAATTCATATTAACATATACATGTCATAAAGGACATGTATGAAGGAGCTAACACTAGTGTAAGATAGTGGTAGGAAAAATAAATGAGTTTTCCATAATCGGGGGTCTATACCACAGACCAGCATTCAGGCTGTACTTGTTTATCCTAATTATAGATGAACTAACTAAGCATATGTCACATGGTAGTATGCTCTTTATAAGCGATATTGTGTTAATTGACGAATCTAGCAAAGACGTCAACCAAAAGCTCGAACCATGGAGAAATACTCTATAGGTGAAAAAACCACAGTGATTTAAGGAGTTAAAAGCAATCAGATGGAAAAAAAAATCATATGGAATGAAGTATCAAAATACCTAGAAGTAATTATACCACAGATCAGCATTCAGGCTGTACTTGTTTATTCTAATTATAGATGAACTAACTAAACATATGTCACATGGTAGTATGCTCTTTATAAGCGATATTGTGTTAATTGACGAATCTAGCAAAGACGTCAACCAAATGCTCGAACCATGGAGAAATACTCTATAGGTGAAAAAACCACAGTGATTTAAGGAGTTAATAGCGATGAGATAGAAAGAAAAAAATCATATGGAATGAAGTATCAAAATACCTAGAATCTCTTGGAGCCCATGAGACCCAGTGAAATAGGACACAATAGAATAAAAGAAATAATATCGGGGATACCAATTAGTTGGATTAAGTTTTTTCATCAAAACAACAAGTTGGATAAACCATAAAGTTTAATCATGTTGATAAATTTACTATAAGTCTTTTTTTAGATAGGATTTTTTTAGCCTTGTTAAAGATTTGTATATCAATAGAAAAAGTAAAAAATTTACTAGTGTTAAAGAAACTAAATTTTTAAATATTGAATCGAGATAGCTTTAAATGAGGCGACATGAACAATGAGGATTCATATAGCTAACAGTCAAGTGTCAACTAGTTTAAGAATGAGACATAGTTGTTGCCTAAATGCCGTATCTAAAATTTCATTTTAAAGGAATAAAGGAACAAGACATGGTTTACCTTTTCTCTCTCTTCCTTTTTTATGAATTAAAAAGGAACGATACAATGAGATCTTTAACCAAAGCAAAATGAAAAGATTCTAGAAAATTTCGTAACTTGAAATAAGTAGAAGATCAAAAGATAGCAGTGTAGCACCAAATGAAATGCAAACAAGTAGCTGAAATCCTTCAAGAGAAAGAGTGAGACTACAACATTGAGACAGGTACAGTTTGTCTCATATCAAATATGAATTCCTATAAAAGATATAATATTTACCTTATAATTCAGTTAAATTTCTTATAGTATAATCTCTCTCTTTTTTTGCAACAAAAATAAGGACAATATAATCTAATATTTTTAGCTAAAGAAACTTGACTCCTCAACTAAGTAAGAAAAAACAACAAGTTCTTTGTCCCATGTGTTCAAACTCTCGCTTCTCCATATCCGAGCAGCAATGCCAACAATAGGGAGGTAGATTAAAATGCATGTACACTTAACTTCACGCACTCCATTACCTAATACAACACTAATTCTTTTTTCCCCAAGAACAGCAGAAGTGCAGGTATTAACACTCTATAAATAAACATCTAAATTACACAACATGTGTTCTCACTAACATGGAAATTAAACTTAAAACAGAAGGAACTCAATTAGTTTTTTTTTATAACCGAGAAATCCGTCTGTGACCCGCCCTTTGGACCAATCACAGCCTTCTAAACTCGGTAGATAATGGGCCCGCCCCTCTACCCTTCTCCACTTAAATACCGGGCTTTGCTTTGCATGGTGTGGGGATTGAACCTGCGACCTAAGCCACAAATCCTCCACCTTTTGCCACTTGAGTATTTTCATACTCTCACGAATCTTCTGATCGAATTAATTGCTATTCCAAACAACCAGATCATAATGAGATCAAAACCGTTATGTCATTCCTACAAGTGATGACACACTCAATATTTCTATCATCTATGCACGAACTTAGAGATCAAATATAATATGTTTCTTTCCATTCCTCATGAGCCATTTATTTCTCCAAAACCAAACAAGAGATTGAAGTCATCTTCCTCCTCTTTCCTAAAAAGTCGACAATGTAACACCATTGAGATACTTCGAATAAACTTGAGTCCGATTTGACCTAAATAATTGCAGCTCAAGATGAGCATATTATTTCCCCCTAAAATTGATATGATTATTCCAACAGCAAAATCCAACCAACCCACACAGCAAATGATTCCACAAAAATTAATTAGTGCACCTACCAAAACATGGCCAGACTCGATACTTACCACCCACAAATTCCAATTCCCAATGACAATTTTTCCCTTTTGGATATTAAAGTATGTGTTATTACTTAAGATATTAAAAATGGAACCACAAAACAGAAACCTAGTTCTAAAAAATAAAAAGTTCAAGTCACCATCATAAGATTCCTCTTAAATTAATGCTTTGAGAACCATGAAACACCAATTACCCACTAATTATAGCACCTAATAGCACACTTAAACTCAAAATCAAGACTTCAAATAGAAACTCTAATTTGAATCACAATTATTTTAATCAGATATTAAATTAAGACTCTTCACTTCAAAAAAGGTGCAGAAGTAAGCGAACCTGTAAGAGACATCTCTTCTAGAAGAACCAAAAGAGGAATTTTGATGATAATTCAGATACCCACTTGAAGTTTCCATTAATGCACCGAAAAAATACAAGCGATTAGCAATGGCGGAGAAACTAAGAAAGGTGGTGTTGGTGCTGATTCACTACTCAACGGCTAAGTGTTTTTGAGTTAATTAAATTAAAGTCGGACGTCACGCCGGAGTTAGTGCCTTCCGCCGGAAGTTTAGCCGGAGAAAAGAGGAGGAGGGACGGAGAAAATGATGGGAAAATAGGAGAGGAGAAGGGTTTAAGCGTTAGAGTAATTTGATTGAATCCGACATCATGTTGTTGAACATGGGGAGGTGGGGGGTGGCTCCCACAAATTAATAATTTATACTTATCTATGTTGAATTACTTGCAAATTAAAAAATAAAAATTGAGGAAATTTTTTTTGTATTATTTCTTTCTTTTATAATATGATCATTTGATATTTTGAATTCACCTGCTCGACTAATAAGATTTGTATCGCATAGAATTGAAATCGAATAAATAACATATGATTCTTATTTCCAAGTAATCGTCTTTGTATGTATATTATTCGAATTTCTTGATTCACAATATTAGATATTTACACTTTAAATTTCATAACTAAATTGTGATATCGCTGCCTTTGATGATATTACATTTTCTAATTTCTTATTCACTTGTGTTAGTGGCAGAGAGGTTGGTGTCTGTGTTCTGGCTCTGGGAGTACGTGTTTTGTTTGCCTTTGTCAATTATAGCATACTCAGTTAGCTCTGGGAGCACGTGTTTTGATCCGGGGAAATTTGCAAGATATGTTTCATTTTTTCCTTTTATATTGATTTAAGATCCTTACATTTGAATTAATTTTCAAACTTGTAATAGAAAATTGTTTTTTACCAAAAATATCTCCATTTTAAAGTTCAAATTCATAAATTGAGACATTTAACTAAAAGTACGAAAATTTTAGTTGTCCTACTCGCTTTTGGAGGTGAATATTTCAAAAATAAAGAAGAAAGATCAATCTCTTCTCTTTTATTTTTTCAAAAAAGAAAAAGAAGCAAGATTGTAAAATATAAAGAAAATAAATATGGTGAATACTTATCTGGTTATCTGAATACCAACATCAAATTAATTTAAATTAATATGAATCTATGATTAAGATGCTAAGTAATTAATAAGTGAAAAAGTATATATTAACTAGATATAATTAAGTAATTACTATTAAACATGCATTATTTATATTAATAATTTAATATAAATATCATATGCATATAAGCTTTTATGAAAAGAAAGTTATGAATAAAAGGAAAATAATTAATAGTTAATGGTCATGACTTGGTTAGAACTCAAAACTCATTCTCAAGATTTTACTCTCTACATATATATATTTAGTGTTGGTTGTCAATTTGATTTGGTATAGTATGTCGTATTAGTTCTAGAAAACAAATAAAGTAGTCATTTATTGAATTATTCTTTTTAGTTTATAGTGAAAAGCAAATATAAAAGAATAGTATCATAGGTCGATGTCAACGTATATAATACGATTACAAGTTAGAAGAGGAAGAAAGTCTCTTTTTTTCTCCAATAATTATTTTTCAGCTGTTACAACTTTTTCTATTCATATTTTGCTTGCAAGTTTTATGGTTAACAATCATTAGATGCATTAGTAGGTCTGATTATGATAAATTAATACTTATTTATATTGAGTGATCATTATACTATACTCTATTAATATAAGACAAGCATCTTTCACATAAAAGTTTATAACTTAATTCTGATTAAGTAATAGTACATATTCTTGGTATCCATTTTAAATCACGAGTAATTTAATTTCGTATTAGAAAATTTCTTTTTTAAGGATAAAAATGTTTACTACAAAGACAATTTCTTTGCCTTTTGCGAGATGGATGTCTTGGAAGGGTAATGCAAAAACGTAATTAAATACACACAAAAAATCATAAATATGAAATATATACTTTATCAATCCATCACAATCTCTCTGATAATAAGTATATCTATTGTATCACTTATACTATATATTATAATTAAGTCCTCACAAGCTATAATTGGTGTGTGATTTATGATTGCTCAAATATTTACATATATTCCTTTTTCTGATTTTGCTCATTATATAGCCCCCACCATAAAATCATCATAACTTTCTCTTATATAGCATCATCATGCAAAACTTTAATGAAGAATATTCGGGTGAAAAAAAAAAAAGTGATAAAAGACAAATATCATTGGAATCCAATAAAAGCTAGCGCTGTTCATCAAATATATTATAACCAAATTAGCACATTCCAAAATTATTACTATTAAATCCAAAAGTACTTTTTCTCATAAAACTCGAAATCCTAATTTCATCTTTGCATGTATGCAAAAATTATCTTAATTAGATGTTGAACTCCACAGCAGATTCAGGTGAAGGGGTGCCACAATAACCACGAAGAATATCAACTTCTTCAGCAGTAAAACCAACGGAACTTAGCATAGAAGGCCAACAATTATAAGTTATAGTTCTTATAGCTCTACAACAATCTTTCCCTAAATAAGATTCACCATTGAAGAAGAAGAGTATGATCTCATTCGTGCACGATTTCAACTCAAATAACGCGTTCCAACATACTGGCATGCTAGCTTCTCCTCCTCCGTCTCCGTCTCCGCCTTCTAGTACTTGAAGTCTAGCAGCAATACCTTGGCCAGGTTTAATTTTGGACATGTTGGTTGCTATAGTAGTAGTTGTTAGAAGCCATGAAACAAGTAGTATTAGTGAAAGTTTGAAAGGTGTCATATTGAAATGGGAGATTTGAAAATATAGTATATAGTACGTGGAATATAATGGAAAATATGATTTTTTGGGGGATGGTTATTTATAGGTGTACATAGAGTAGTCATAGAGACTAACGTAACGGATGTAAAGTTGAAGAGGCAGAATATTAATTAAGATCAATTAACTTTAATCATAGTAATTAGTTTAAAGTTTATGATTTCAGTTAATAATATATGTGTATGGAATGTGAAAAGTTGTAAACCTAATCAAAGTATTTTATTTTTATTTTGTTTGGTAGAAATATTAATTAATTAAGGATGGACTACATTGAAAAGGAATCGGCTTAATCATACAACTATGACGAAAAAGATTTATGAATTTTTCATCACCTATAAAAGCTACCTAATCAAATACCTAACGTACTTATTTTAGACTGATGAATATCTCCGACTATATATATAATTAGAATACACGGAACCTAACGAGTTAATGTTTCGATAAAATTTAATAATTTTAACTTCATTTTTGTATTTCTTGTTTTTAAAAGAATATTATTAATATAACATAATAATTTAATTGTGAAACCAGTCGTTATATTATCTTGAAATTCAGAATTATAAATCAAGAAACTACAAAACCATTTGGTGCATTTGTTGAAATTTTTTTCAATTCTTGGCCTATATGTTATTTGATTCTTTTCACCTTTCCCTCGCTATATTACTTCACTAATCGATCAACCATAAGTATTTAGCCTTGCATTGTGCTCTTTATAGCCAACCTGAGTATTTAGTTAATTTGAATCAACAATATGCGCTATAATAAAAATAACTTTTAACGGTAATAAATAAGTACATTAACAAAGAGTGCTAAAGTCTTTACCGACATTACTTTATTGTCATTAGATCCAATATCGCTATAGGTTTTAGTAGCATTTATAAAGATAGCTAAAAATATACTATTTGTGTCAGTAAATAAACGTATTTAGCGGCAATTAAATTATTACGTTAATTAAAAGATCATTTTTGGTGTAATGATGTCTTGAATTGGCCCAATGTGTAGATTGGATTTTGATCGTTAAGGCCCAATAAAGCATCAAGACCGATGCCACAATGCCAAAGAAACCAATAGAATCTGTAATAACTAAAAGGGAGTTAGGTTTGACTTTTGTTGATAAAGCACATGAAAGAAGGTGGATTTACAATTTCTTAACTATATATATAGTGATGATATAGATAAGTTGGGATTAAATCTTAATCATGTTAGTATATATGTTAAGGTTCAACATTTATTTACAAGTCTTTAGTCACGCAGAGCCAATCGAAAATGTATAGAACTTCTAGTGTTAGAAAAATTAGTTTAAATTGAGCGACATGAATACAGTCGATAAGGACCCGATAGTGTATTTGTGGACCCAAAAGATGAGCCTAAAATCCAACTCATAGTAGAGGAGCCCAGCCCACACCTTTGTCTGGTCATATAGAACCCACCTACCTAGGTTATGTACAATTAGTACAAGAATGGAGCATGTGGGCCTATAACTTAATTCCATTTCTAAATGTGGGCTCAAATGCCCTACCTAGTTCCTACTTCATAAATTAGCCCAACTAATGAATATCCCATTTGTCTGACACACCAAACGACCCATTACTTGAGGTGCATTTTTTTCTTGGTAAAGGTATATATGGCTTGAAAGAAAGAAAGAAGGTTAGATAGGTGGAAAAGAATTGATGGTGGGGGAAGGGGAAGGGGAAATTGGGGAGAAGATTACAATGTAGGGAATCGAATTCTCATCAACAAAATGAAAGTTTAAATATTTAACTAACTAAGCTACTTAGTTTCCTCAAGACTTGCTCTCGTTTTGATTTTTTCACTCGTTTCTTTGCTAAAAAAAAAGTATAAATTATAGGAACCACATATTATAAGTACTAAATAACATCCTATCCCTTCTAGTTTTCTATTTACCAAAAATTCCTTAAAAATGATGTTTGCGGGATACATAGCGTTGTGCA
>JAJOOH010001862.1:0-35804 GCA_029582605.1 Solanum gracilifrons | reverse complement strand
AAATGACACAATTTACTTCAACTGACTAAGATGAGGATTCACCAAACTTGCTTTCGCACATACCATTTCAATACCAGCACATAGGAGGATAATTACACTAGTATAGAGTACTAAACATATAATGAAGTAATTCTATACCCTAAGGAGAGGGGGAAATAATGTTAGTTTTTTGGAGATCATACGCTGCCACTATGTTTCCTTTACTAGTAATAGAACTTAGGAAATTCACTTATTGATATTAATCTCAAGTATCATATTTCATGTCGAAGAATATTGAATCGAATAGTCTTACATACCTTATCTTCTGATTAATACAACTATCACGATTCAGCCTCCCCTTTAAGGTTTTAATCTACAATATAAGTCATGATAAATTTAAATTAGCAGCTATCACACTGTGAGCCTCGTAAAATAGTAGCTAACTTTGACGGATAATGATCCCATACAGCCCTTAAAACAATGTGTATCACCACACCCTCCTTCTCTATCCAATTCATAATTTATATATCTTTTTCCATGATTACCCAAACAGCACCAACAACAATACACATAAAACATCCTCAAGTTTTCTTTATTATACAACCAATTACTGAACTCACCATCCCTTGAGTTTTTTATGACAACACACCCATAATTCCTCACTCAAATTCATACATATGGAGCAAGAAAATGGAGCATTCAGCTTACTTTAATTTCTGCAACTTCTCCTTATAACTTGTATTCCACTAGAACTTCAACTTCCCTTCACACTTAAACCAAAGAAGAAGAGAAAAGTATCTTAATAACCAAGGAAGTGAGCAGTAGCTTCTGGAAATATTATGCCTTTATACCTATACTTGAGCATGAATAACATATTTTCCTGATCATCATTGGGAGAATTAAGCAAAATCCATAAGTGTTTTCACTTACCTTGTCTTTCAGAGACGAGGGTTTCTTTAAAAACCCTAGAAGAACTTTAAGGCTGTTGTTTAATCCTTAAGAGAAAAGAGAGAGAAAGAGCTGGAGATAATCCTCAATAATGTGTGTTAAAATGAGTGAGAATAGCAGCCTATATATTTTTATATTCATCTTTCTTCACCTTTATGAACATCTACTAGAAAGCTTCATTTTCAGCCACTAATTGGTCAAGTAGGTGATGCACCTGATTATGTACATCAAGCAGCTCAAAAGGTCAAACTAGGTTATACACTTACTTGCTTTCACTTGGGCTTATATATTGGGCCTTGACAGATTTGGCTGTTGGGCTTAAATTTCATTTTCCTTTTATTTAACTTAGTTTGGGCCTCAAGTGAATCCATTAGCATAGGCCCAAATTTGATCCATAAACCTTGGCCTTTTAAACTAGATCCATATAGCTCAAGTAGGTGATGCACCTACTTGGTCCTTTGGACTGGTCAATAAGTCAAAGAAGGTGATGCACCTACTTGTGGCCTTCTAGCATAGTTAATTCAACCAAGAAGCTCACTTATTTTATTTCATTTTATAAATATTAATCCCTTTTTTTTCACTTAGCACTTAAATTTCAACTTTAAGCTCAATTACCACCTTATTGTCCCTTTAAATACTCCCGTTGGAGTTAACTTGCACTACACATGCTGAAACGTGCAGGGCATCACATAACCTTCCGAGCTAGTTTAAACCAACAGTAATCATATAAGAATCATAGTCCCTCACCTATACTATAAGTCTATGTCAAGTATCACAAGAATATAACAAGCATATGCGTATTACGGGTTGTTACATTATCCTTGAGTACTTCTGAGTTGAGTAAGTTGGAGTAGTTTTGATTATCCTTGAGTATTTCTTGAGTTGAGTAAGTTTGAGAAAAAGTAAGTATGTTTCTTTTTATCTAGTTTCAGGCTTATTATGCTTTAGAATTCCTCTCACATGCTCGTACATTCCATGTACTGAGCCATTTGGCCTGCATCTTTTCATGATGCAGAGACAGGTATTCAGGATCATCAGCAGGAAGTTCGTTGATATATCCAAGTGTTCGAATTAGCTATGGTGAGCCTCCTTGCTTCCGGAGTATTTCATTTACCTTTCAGTTATATCAATTGTTAGGATTTCGTGGGTCTTGTCTCGACTTCCATCTTTATCAGTTAGGCGCTTCATATATAGTTAGTATAGTTGAGAAGTCTATATCATTTATTTTATTAAATGTTTTAAAGACTAAAGTTGCCTTTTTATGGCGAGTTGTATATATTTTATTATACAAAATTTTCTTTGGACTTAAAGTTTGTATTAAAGTTTTATGAACTTTTATTTCAGTTTTAAGCTTTTGAATGCTTAAGTTAGTCTTTCGCTTGTAGTCAGCCAAAATGAGGGTTCGCTTGGGAACCAGCAATGGTTCTTGAGTACCGGCCACGTCTAGGGTATAGGTTCGGGTCGTAACAAAGTTGGTATCAGAGCACAGAGTTCAAGTGTCCTAGGATGTTGATGAAGCCGTGTCGGTAGGATCTCGTTTATGGTTGTGAGGGCCCCACTTTTATAAATAAGGGACTATAGACATTTAAGAAAAGTTTCCCTTATTTCATACTCTTAATCGTGCAATAGTGCTATGTCATAGAGATTTATTCATACTCATGCGTTTCTTAGGATCATTCGACTACCCATCATACTATAGGTGGTTGAGAAGCACAATCAGTTCTTTGTCGATGAGTTGTTTTTAGCAAGAGTTTTGAGGAAGTCATGAGACTCCAGAGGGGCTTAAGAGAAGTCCAAGAGTAAGTTAAGTGTTCAGTTTCAAAGGAACGCCCTCATATTCATATGAATCATGAATTTGAGCTAAAAACAAGTTGTACTCTCTTCCCTATGCCTTGTTTAAGCTCAGATCATTTTTAAAAGGTATGTTTAGAGCTTGGGTATGATTTTCACTCGAAAAGGTAGCATGAGTTACGAAATCATGAGCAGTAGTAGTAAAGAGTGCCCGTTAAGTTAAAAGAATAGTATGCAGAGGCTTAGTAATCCAATAAAGGGAGATAGTGATGAGGCAAGCTATGTTACTATACTTATGCACCTAGTAAGCTACTAATGAAGAGTTTTCCCTTATGGGTAGACTAAGAAGTGATAAGTAGTGAAGATTCCATCATAGGAGGTAGAGTGTGTTGTAGCTAGAAAGGAGTTTGTTATAAAGTGTCATTGTGTAGGTAATGATCAGGTGTAAGTGTTGAATAGAAGAGCAGAAGTATTCATGAGGTGATAGATCTAAGCTAGGCTTATGATTTTGAGGGAGATCCCATAATATTCAAAGTGTTATACAACTAATTAGGCTTTGATGTATAGTGAATGAGTGAATATTACTCAAGTTGTGAAGGGAAATGTGATAGTAAATTGTAAGTATGAATACTAAGAGGTAAGGATTGACTATTGTCATAAGGTCTTTGTGGACGAGTGTTTTTGAATTTGTATCCCGTATTTGTAAGATAGTATGGTAAGCGAGATCATATTGATATTCGGGTTTAGTAATAAACATTAAGCTTGATTTTGAGATGAGTTCTATGATAAATAATAATGGCAACATGAGGGTGATGATGTTAGTATTGAGATTTGATCTAGAAGACTTGACATAGAGTAGGTGAAAAATTGAGGTAATTAGCTACAATAGATATGAGTGGTACAAGTGAAAGACCCTAACGTTTAGATAAGGGCAGTGAAGTGTGACTAAGTCACAAGAGTAAATAAAGAGCATTAAGAATATGTCCATATCTTTCAAGTGTTAGCTTTAGACCTAAGGGGGAGATGACAAGATGAGAAATCGAGTCAAGTGTTTGAGATTAAGATGGTAATGAATTCAAAGAGTTTGGGGGATATCTTTTTAGAGGTCCTTTGTGTAATAGAGTGATGTTGAAAAGAGAAGGTTGATGTTCTTATCGTGTTAGTGATGGTGTGATATTTCCATCTAAGGTTATTAATAATGAGGAAGAGGAGTATTAGGTTTTACTAAGAGAAATAGTTAAATGAGAGCCCTTAGTTGGTTCTTAAGGAGTTAGTTAGTAGGAGTCCATGGAGTTGCTAGAGTACTAAGCTTGAATGTGGTGGTAAGGAGCAATAATCTTGGGATGAGATTCCCTATCAAGGTATAGAACCCGAACTTAAGGATTTAGGTTAAGCTTGAATATAGTAAGTACAGACCATTAGACTCAAACCTTAGTAAGAGTAACCCAGTCTAGTCGTCATTCGAGGACGAATGATCCCAAGTGGGAGATATTGTAACACCCCAGAAAATTTTCGAACTAAGACTCGAACTGTTCTTCGTAGTCAGTGAGATTTTACCAAGGAATTAAAAGTTTCTTAAGTTTTAAGGTCACTAGATGTAGCACCTTGAGTTCGAAAAAGAATTAAATTGGAAATAGCAAAATTTGAAATTTTGCAAGTTAAGCTAAGTATGAGTTTTGGGTCGACTTCAAATGACTATAACTTCCAGCTCAAGATGATTTATGTTCTATACCAGATACCATAGGAAATACCTTTGAATTATCTTTCCAACGCCACCGAGTTTGCTAAGTTTCAATGTCGGATGAGTCGGATATGACCTTTTGAAGTTAGGCTGTCCAATTAAGAAAAGTCAAAACCGGGTTTTAGAGGGGTATTTTGGTCCTTACCCAATCATATTTAATTCGTTTTTAGTAATATTTTAGGGGTATAATCTGATTAGGTTCAGTTTTACAATACTAGTTTACGCCTAGGGTTTTAGTTGAGAGTTCAAGAAGAGAAAAGAAGAAGAGAGAAGAGAAAAGAGAAAAGATGAAGGCGTTCGTCGACATTCTTGAGAGTTGTTGCGGATTGTCGCCATGGGTTTGATCCCAAAGAGGTATGTAAGCTTTCTTAGTGTTGGGTTTTTTCACCCACATGCCAAACATGTTATTTTCAGCACAAATTTCATTCTTGAAGTTGAAAGATTTGAGTTCTTGATAGGTGTTCTTGAAGTTCATTCTAAATCTTGTTGTGTTGGGTTTTGGATGATTTCTTGGGATCAAAGTGAGTGTTTTAAGGGATGTATTGAGTATATTAGAGTGTACTTATGTTAAGTAATTGATTCTAAGTGATTCGGGAAGAAACCGTTCAATTCTACGCGAATTAGGGTGAGAAAACGAGCAAAGAATTTCGTCGAGTTTTCTGGGTTGGGGCCTTGCGCGATGCACCAGCTAGAGCTCCCCAAACCCTCTTCTGAAGTTTAAGGGCTGGCGCCCCGCACCACCCATAGTGCCAGGGTCACCTGCCCCATCCAGTTTGTCATCGGTTGCACCGTTTGTGTTCATTTAAAATTCACCTTCACTTCTTTTCGATTCTAACTACTCTAAGATACTTCTAAACACCTAGAAATCATTCCTAACATGATCATAACCTTGAATTCATAATTCAAATTCAAGGTAGAGTTGAGAGTTATGTTTTTAGAATTCTTTCAAACATTCTAAGAAAGTCCCTTTGAGTTTTGTTATGGAGTCTTCTACAACTTCTAGTAACTTGTTTCAAGACTCAAGCAAGTGAGTATGAGAATGACGAGAATGTATTCATAAGTCTACTTTGTCATCATGAAATCCTTCAAGTCATGAAACATAAATCTTGAATTCATAATTCACATTCAAGAGAGAGTTAAGAGTAGAGTTAAAGAAAGCCTTTAAGTTCAATTGCTAATCCTTTGAGAGCAACTGTCGATTTGAGTTATGTTTTGAGTAAGTAAGTAAGAGAATGAGAAGAGTCTTATACATGAGTTTCATATTTTTATGTAGACCATCGAGTCAAGTTATTTCATTCCCATAATTCTGCATGAACTTCGTAAGTTGAGCATCTTTCAGAGAAGTAGTATCATTGAAGTTCTTGAGTTCCAAGTATTGAGCTCTTTCTACGGTTATTGAAAACCTTGCATTGAGTCATTCATGTCCCTAATTCGGCATGAACAATATTTTAAGAAGGCTTTTACAAATGTTTTGACTTTGTTTTAAGACTTAAGCTTTGAAGTTAAGTAAACAGTAAGAGTAAAGTCTTTTATAAACGTTTTGACTTCGTTTAAGACTGAAAGTTTCAAGTTAAGCAAAGAGTAAAGAGTTGAGTTCAATTCTCAAAAGTTATTAGGGAACTAAGTAATCCCAAAGAAGTTTATAAATGTTTTAACATTTGAGCAAGAAAGGAACTATGATTTCCAAAAGAGCCTTTGGGCTAGTTTCCAGTAAAGGGAACATCGATTCCAAGAGAGCCTTTCGGCTAAGCTTTGAGCAATTATCTCAAACTAAAGAAAGAGGTGTTTAAAACACATATGAGCTCAAGTATATTTTGGGAGTAGTATTGAGCACCGAAATGGGGATGCGAGTTCATATTAACTCAAATCTCCATAATAACCATGTGGCCAACATGGGATTTAACGGGTCATACTTTTTAGATGATCACGTAAGTTAAGCTAGTGGATCCACTAAGTTAAGTTAAGGTCCTATACTGATCACAAAGTATCGGATGGTCCTTGGCAGCATGAGGTAAAGTGTTGTATCATCACTATAGCTCTTAAGTGATGATTGTCGGTTAGAGAAACTTCCACAGAAGTTATTGTATTTTTATATAAATTAGTTTATTGTATTTTTACATACATTTCAGAGTTATGTTTTATCCTTGAATACACACAGAGTTTACAACATGTTTTTTTTTAAACAGTTTGTTTCTTTATATTGCACTTATTTTAAATTGCTTTATATTGAAATGAGTTCAATCATAATGAGTTGAGTATCCAGAGTTGAGTACCCAGAGTCAAATAACATATCTTTGAGTTGAGTATCTTATCCTTGAGTACTTCTGAGTTGAGTAAGTTTGAGTAGTTTTGAGTATCCTTGAGTATTCCTTGAATTGAGTAAGTTTGAGAAAAAGTAAGTATGTTTCTTTTTATCAAGTTTCAAGCTTATGTTTATGCTTTAGAATTCCTCTTACATGCTCGTACATTCCACGTACTGAGGCATTTGGCCTGCATCTTTTCGTGATGCAGACACAGGTATTCAGGATTCATCAATAGTAGTTTCGTTGATACATCCGAGAGTTCAAGCTAGCTATTGTGAGCCTCCTTGCTTCCGGACGATTTCATTTACCTTTCTGTTATATCAGTTGTTAGGATGTCGTGGTCTTGTCCTGACTTCTATCTTTATCAGTTAGAGGCTTCATAGATAGTCAGTATAGTTAAGAAGTCTGCATCATTTATTTTATTAAATGTTTTAAAGACTAAAGTTGCCTTTTTATGGCGAGTTGTATATATTTTATTATACAAAATTTTCTTTGGACTTAAAGTTTGTATTTAAGTTTTATGAACTTTTATTTAAGTTTTAAGCTTTTGTTACTTAAGTTAGTCTTCCACTTGTAGTCCGCCAGGATGAGGGTTCGCTTGGGAACCAACAATGGTTCTTGATTGTCGGCCACGTCCAGGGTGTAGACTCGGGTCGTGAAAACTACTCCTCTCAAAGGTACTCAACTGATGGAGTTCATGCGCAAGTTATGGGCATAAACGACTCAACTCTAAGGTCTAAATAATAATATGGAACTCGTGAATACAACTCTTCTCATTCTCATACTTACTTTCTCAGAACCTAGTTCAAATCGATAGTTGATATCAAAGGATTCACAATTGAACTCAAAGCTTTGCTTGAACTCTACTTTGAACTCTCTCTTGAATGTAAATTATGAATTCAAGAGTTATGATTCATGATATGAAGGATATCGTGATGAAAAAGTAGACTCATGAATACAGTCTCCTCATTCTCATACTCACCTCCTCGAGTCTTAAAACAAGTTATTAGAAGTAGTAGAAGACTCCACAAAAAGATTCAAAGCGACTTTCTTAGAATGTTTGAAAGAATTCTGAACTCTATCTTAAATTTGAATTATAAATTCAAGGTTATAATCATGTTAGGAATGATTTTAGGTGTTTAGAAGTAGCTTAGAGAGTTAGGATCGAAAAAGAGTGAAGGTACCCTTTGAAAGAACTCAAACGGAGAAACCGATTGCAAACTGGATGGGGCAAGCGACCCTGGGGTTATGGGTGATGCAGGGCACCAGCACCTAAACTTCAGAGCCTACTTTGGGGTTCTCTGGCTGGCGCGACACACCAGGCCCCAACACAGAAAACCCAACGAATTTCTTTGCTCGTTTTCTCACCCTAACTCGCCTAGAATCGAACGGTTTCTTCACCAATCACTTAGAATCAATTACATAACATAAGTACACTCTAATCTACTCAATACAAACCTTAAAACACTTACTTTGATCTCAAGAAATCATCAAAACCCAACACAACAAGATTTAGAAAGAACTTCAAGAACACCTATCAAGAACTTAAATCCTTCAACTTTTTGAGAATGAAACTTTGCTGAAAATAATATGTTTGGCGTGTGGGTGAAAAAACCCAACACTATGGAAGCTTACATACCTCTTAGAGATTAAAACCATGGCAACAATCCGCAACAACTCTCAAGAATTTCAACGAACGGTTCGATCCTTTCTCTCTTCTCCTCTTTTCTCTTCTTCTTTTTTCTTCTTGAACTGTCAACTAAAACCCTAAGCGTAAACTAGGATTATAAAACTGAACATAATCAGATTAGACCCCGGAATTATTACTAAAAATGAATTAAACCTGATTGGGTAAGGAAAAGACCAAGATACCCCTCTAAAATCCAGTTTTGACTTTCATTATCTAGACAACCCAACTTCGAATGGACATCTCTCCCTCATACGAACTTGAAACTGAGAAACCTCGGTGGTGTTGGAAATATAATTCAAAGATATTTCCTACAGTATCTGGTATCATACCTAAATCATAATGAGATAGAAGTTATGGTCGTTTGAATTCGACCCAAAACTCATACTTAGCTTAACTTTAAAAATTTCAGATTTTGCTAATTCCAAAGAATCGAATTATCGAACCCAAAGGACTTGTCAATTAACTTTTTTTACTAAATTATACTAGTCTAATTATTTATTTAAAAGTGTCAAAATTAAAGAATGCAGGAATTAGATAATAAGATTACTTACAATAGTTGGAAAATTCAAGGGCTGCAGCATACATTGAATCTCATGTATCATATTATCGGCTTAGAACTAATTTTAGTTGTCAAGTTATTGGTTTATAGGGTTAATTATATGAGTCGGGGTACACACCTCTCGTCGCCTAATCCAATTAGCTACCTAACTATATCGTTGAGCGGGGATAAATAGACTAACTGGCGATCATTTATATTTCATTCTACTTTGTAACCAAGAAAGTTGTTCGTCTGGGCGTCACTCCTGGACAATAATCACTTCAATCTAATGGGTTGACCCAGCTCTCTATATTCTCTGGTCTCTCTAATCCCTCATCTCTCGATTTTAAGATTAGACAATAGATTTATCTTATGGTGCGCAAGCATAAAATACTGAAACAAGAATATAGAAGTAACTTATAATGATAACCACGAAGTAATTCAAAAAGCGTTAAATAATCAACAATTAATTCGTAGCTACAACCCCAGAACAAGGGCGTTTAACTACTAATCCCTAAGAAAAGAAAAAGAAGAAAAGAACCCTAAAAAGTATTGACGACTTAAACTTCCAAAGTACCTCATAATTGATCTCCTCCAATATTTATTTCTATGGACTATTTATAGAGGTAAGAAACCCTAAATAAAATAATTGAGTCCAAAACAAATTAGGAATCCAAATCCAAACGGAATTGGATTCCCAGTTGTACGTGTGAAACTGTCCAACCGCCTCAACTCTGCGCCTTAATCAATTGGCTACTGCCTTCACACATTGCCACGTGGAATTTTCCAATTCCAATTACAATTCTACTTCAAGCAACATATATATTATTTTATAAAGTATAATCCATTAAGTTGTCTGCTTGCTTTCCTTCTTTAACCTTCCATCTTTAATTCGTTTTAGCTCCAAACTTCTTCAACTTTCAAACAATTTAATCCTACGAATAAAATACACTATTTAGCACAATCCATAAAATTAATGCTCAAAGAGGAAAAATATAAATACTAAATGTGAGGCAAATAATGATTAAAAATATATATTGTTGGCCTCACATCACCAACGTGGGTAGAAAGGGTCATACTTTTTAGATGGTTTCTTATTGCTTTTTAGCATAGACTAGTGGATCCACTTAGTAATAGGTTCTATACCCAAGAAAAGTATAGGACAGTTCTTGCAGCATGAGCTAGATGTTGTATCATCACATAGCTCATAACGATGCTTGTTGGTTAGAGAATCTCCCACATAGTCTATTTTGTATTTTCATATACAAATAGAGTTTATTTTGTATTCTTGCGTACATACTGAGTATATTGTATTTTTAAATACATGAAGTTGTTATCTACTGTTTAAAAATCCTTTCTTTATAATGCATTCTTTACTACTGCTTTATAACCCTGAGTTGAGTTGAAACATGGTAAGTGTTTCTTCCAGTTTAAGCTTATGTCTTGTTTTAAATTTCTTCTCACATGCTCGTACAATCCATGTACTTAGTCATTTGGCC
The DNA here is from genome assembly GCA_029582605.1 of Solanum gracilifrons. Taxonomy (NCBI): domain Eukaryota; kingdom Viridiplantae; phylum Streptophyta; class Magnoliopsida; order Solanales; family Solanaceae; genus Solanum; species Solanum gracilifrons. The sequence goes on along the minus strand of JAJOOH010001862.1, from coordinate 25,315 downwards.
TGCATCTTTTATGATGCAAATATAGGTAGAGAGGATCAGCATCCAATGCTTCGTTGATCAAGTCGAGTTCCAGAGTCATTTGGTCAGCCTCCTTGCTTCCGGGGAACCCTTTTATTATGTTATCATTTTAATTTTGTTAGGGTGATAGGGGGTACTGTCCGACATCCCTCATAGTATTAGAAGCTCGATAGATAGATAGACATAGATCATGGTTCTTGCTCATTTCAGTTATTGATGTCTGAGACTTCAGTTGCCACTTTGACTAGTGAATGTTTCTTTAAATATTATGATGTAGTCATTTTGAGTTAAAACTTTACTTTTAAAGTCATCTTATAATGATTATGTGTTCCGCTGAGAGTTAAGCCAGGTTAGGGTCCACTTGGGGCCAATAATGGTTATTGGATTCCGGCAACGCCCAAGGTATAGGCTTGGGGTGTGCCATAATGTCTCCTTTTTTATAATGTGTTATTACCCCAATATCAAACTTTATAACGTGAACTAAATTTAGTTTGACCCTAAATCGCCTTTGTCAAAAATTGGTGAAAAACATCAACAAAAAAATCAATTTTGAAAGGAGTGGAAAGGCACACGTAATTTCTTGGGTGATCATTTAAATATATATATTCATTTACGTCAAAGTCACTTTATTATGTTTTAACATAAAAAAAAAACATAATTTTAAATCTAATAAGACAAAAAATTACATTTGTCAGAAGATTCAACTTCAGATGAGTATAAGTTTTTTTACTTTATTTGTTTGGACTAATAGATACAAATCTTACGGACACTAAACAACATATGAACGAAATAGTTTTTTCCTGTATTTTAATTTATTAACCGAACTCCAAAAGTATGATCTTAATGAAAAAAAAGTCCGACTAAAAACAATTATATAAGATGGATATATTGTATTGTATTTTGTTGAATACAACATTTGGGTGGATTGTATTGTTCTCCACTATAACATTATGCGATACATGAAACATATTGATTGATTAACCTACAAGAAAAGTAGGGTATGAGGCAGAGTGACTATAAACCGATACTATAAAGAATAAAATAAGATTATTAAATAATAAGCAAATATGAATAAGAAGAAATATAAAGATTATGACATGATCATACCAAATTAGACATTACATAAATTTTAAATTTATGTCGTTCTCTAACAATGAATTTAATCGATATAATATACCATAAAATTTAATCAAGAATCAAAATACACATGATATTTAAGCTAAATGATGCAATACATTATACGACAACAACCATCCAAATTAAATATATACGCCCATTTTATTATTTATCGGGACTAATGTCTTATATTTTAAAAAATTATATAATTCCATTTTTATTCTTTTAGGACAATGCCCCTTTTAGTTTAAGGCCTAAACTTATGTCACTCATCTAATGACACGATGCTTCAAGCAAATTTAAGGCCAACAAGATAATTCCATGTGTTTAAATGTCGTGGCAGCTCTGGGTAAAACTAAAAACGAATCAAAAGATGCCAAGTGTTCAAAAAGGCGTGTCTTGGCCGATTTCAAGAATTTGTCTTACAATATATAGAGAGATACATGCATCAAAATAACATTGCTTCACAGAAAAAGAAAATGAAACAGAACATTGAAAACTTGAAGTATTCCTTCTTGTTTACAGATTTGGTAACATTTTTACACAATGAATTTTGTTAGTTTTCTAGAGATCTAACTATATATGGTTCCTTTCATAAAAAAGATACGGCGGTGATTGTAATGGGTCCAACCGGACGGGAAGATCTACCCTTTCCATAAATCTATTAGTCGATTCAATTTCAGTAAAGGTCCTGAAAATTGCTGGTTAGATCTATGGTAAGTTTAGATTTTCCCATTCCTGTTGCTCCCATAACCATCACCACTTTTTAGGGGATTTCCACTCCAGAGCGTATTCCTATAAGAGGCTGTCATGGGATAGTTAGACCCTATGTTTCTCGGACTCTAGTGTAGATGTTCGATAAAAATGTAGATCTAGAGGTCAGACCCTCTATGATCCAAAATTTTAACATTCGTGGATATAGATCCTTGTATGGATACGGGTACGGGAATTCTACTAAAAATAATTCAAGTATCTATAAATAGAATTATGAAAAAATTATGAGATATTATGCAATTCGAACTTGACAGTTTTGGGGAAGAGGACAGTGTTCTCACGAAAAAACCCACAAATGCTTAGACCCAAAATTTCACTCTCGTCGTTCATTGGAGCTTGGCTCGAACTCACCGAAGCTCATCTTATGAAGGTGGTGAAGTCCTCTTGCTCATTTCTCTGGAAAAGGTAAACTCTTCCCTTTGTTGATTTTTCTTTTGTCTGCTTTGCTTGTAAATAGGTTATTTTCTTTGTTGTAGATTAGATTTAGTCCTGATTATTTCCTTTACTGATTTCGATTCTCCCGTTTAGTTTATAGAGTAACTTCTTATTTTGCTAGTATGAGTTATTTATGCTGATCTTGTTGTTATGAAGAATGATATGTGTCTTGATTCATATTTAAGATTTGCTCTTTTTTCGCAGAATTTTTTATCTTAGCTCTGTTCTCCTCTCTTTTAATTCGATATAATTTTGTTCTAGATGGGTTTAGATTCCAAATGATAGTATGTCTATTGTTATGACCCTCCAGGTCATTTTCTTTGTTTTCCGATCTCCTTAGATTTTAGAGCTATCTTTTAGTGATAATTATGACTTGCTTGGGATTAACAGTTCGTTCGCCAGGTCATTCGTTCGATTTTCTGCAAGTTTTTGTATTTTAGAGCCTTTGAGCTTGGACGGGTGACTTTAGTCAAGGGTTTAGGAAGACGGTCTCAAAATGCAACTCTGATGGTTTCATCAGCTCCTGAATTGCCATTTAAGGCTAAGGGCATGGTTGGTTTGGGCCTCGAGACTTGTGGTGTGAGTTTGTGTCATTGAGCTTGTGTTACATATGCATTCTTGACCCCTTGTTTCCTATTTCTATTGTTTATTTCCTGGCTACTTTAGTATCTCATGTTTAGCTACTTGTGCTATACTTTTCTTATTACTTTTTGTTTATGCTTGTGCAATCTTTTGAGCTTAGTTTGTTGTTGCCTGATGAGTACTATTTTTTGTAATCATACTACGATTCTACTCCCCTGCAGATTGCAGTTGAGTTAGTGCAGTTTATTTTGATTCGTACGGTGAATCTTGGGATATCAGAGATTAGGGTGAGTTCGTTACATCTAGAGCTACCGGTTTCCATTTGTTTTTGCTAAGCTTAGTCTTTGTATTTTATTTAGAGACAACATGTACGTGTGTTGTAATTATTAAAGCCTCGCACTCTTATTTGAGATAAGATGCTCAACTACTAACTGATAACGGGTCTTGGGATGGTTTTGTTGATTACCCTTTCTCTACTTTGTTCTATGCTCCTACTTTTTGTTGTTGGCTTCCCCTTGGTAGTCCGTTGCTTATGGCTCCAGACTATGGGTTAGGCTTACCTACTGGGTAGGGGGGTAGTAGATGCCATCATGACCTGCGAAATCAGATCGTGACATCTATAGTTCATGATTATTTTTGTTTCTATTTCTACATCATCTAAATTGTTTATTGTTTATATTGGTGTCTTTCCTTTCCAGTTCCTTGTGATCTACTATTGAGTTATTACCTTATTTTCTGTCACACCTCAGACTTCGATTAGTTTTTAGATTTGGGTCAACTTCAAACGACCATATCATTTAGCACATAAAGAGTTACGTGGCCCATGAGGTATCAAATCGAAGTTCTGTGAGTCCTCTTTCCAACACCACCAAATTTGCTAAATTTTGAGGGTTGAAGATTTTCGCCAAGAACAAGGGTTCTTTTGAGGTATGTAAGCTTCTCATAGTATTAGGTTTGTATGCCCGCAAGCCAATCATGTAATTTCATTCATGAATCCACCCATGACATTGTTTATATTGAGATTCTTGAGAAGTTCTTGGGTTTTAGCCCCATTCTTGAACAATGGAGGTTTTGGAGTTCTTGAGGTGAGGATCTTGTGAATGAGTGATGTTTCCTAATAGATTTGAGTGGGATTTTTTAATTTGTGTTGGGTTTATGAATCAAAGAGAGTTTTTGAAGATATCATTCAATTCTAAATGAGTTAGGACGTAAATTTGAGCAATAAAATCTGTTAGATTTCTGGACATGAGTGTGTGGGGAGGGAGAGGGGGCGATAGCCACCACTACGTCAGGACTACTACCTAGTAGTTTGGGGCCTGACGCAGCGTGCTACTCAGTGCGCCCCAAAAACTGTCCATTAGATTAGGGGTTGGCGTTCTGTGTCACTCAATGCGTCAGGGTTGCAAGGTCCCTTACTTTTCCGTCCTACTTTCTGGATGTTTTTCCTCGAACTGTTCCTGCATTCTCTTCTTTATATTCACTCTTAAAGTCTTCATTAGTTCTTGAGAGATCATGCCTATCCTAATCACATCTCTTAATTACATTTTTAAAATTAAAGTAAAGTTAAGAGGAATGTTCAAGAGGACCTTTTGAGTCAAAGTTGAGAACCCTTTCTCAGTTAACTAAAGATTTGAACTAAGTCTTGAGTTAATGAGTATGAGGTTGAAGAGAGTTGAGTTTCATGTTTCATAATGAGTAGAAGGGAACTAAGTATTCCCAAATATGTAATATTTTTACATTTAAAAGAAAGGTTCACCAATTTCTAAATGAGTTTACAAGTTTAAAGTAGTTTCAATGTATTACCTCTTTTAAGAGGATATTTTGGGTAATTACCTCAAATTGAGAATGTGTAATGTCTTAAAGAGTTATGATTTGTCAGTTTTGTTAACTATTGCTTTAAGCTTCCCCTTACATGGGCATACATTCAATGTATTGACGTCATTTGACCTGCATCTTTTTATGATGTAGATATAGGTGTTCATGGTCATCAACAGGTGCTCCGTTGATACCATTTGCATTTCAGTTAGATTTGGTGAGCCACTTTGCTTTCCGGAGGGTTCCACATTTACATTTTTAGCTTTGTTACGATGTTGTGGGTTTTGTCCCGACATCTATCGTACTATTTAGAGGCTTCATATATAGTAGTAGTTGAGGATTCTTTCACTCTTTCCCCTTGTTGATATTTTGAGACTTGGAGATTATTACTGATATCTATATAAGTACTTTCAAACATTTATTGATGTTGAGTTGTTTTGAGACTTTATGACATAAGTTTTGTTATTGGAATTCCCATTTTACTTGAGTAAGTCTTCCACTAAGTAGGGAGTCAAGCCAAGGGTTCGTTTGGGGACCAACGATGATTCTCGAGTGACGGCCACATCCAAGGTGTAGGCTCGGGGATTGACATTTTCTTTTTTCAGTCCCATATTCATGGTTTCTTGTGTATCTTTAAATAATTTTAATATCCTATCACTAATGGATGCTTATCTTTACCATTTTGGTGCATGAATACATTCTACTGGACTCCCTATTTTCACTTTGCATTTTGATGTTAGGCCACGTAGGCCCAAATTCTTCTAATTTAGTCTGCCTAGGCTTGAAGTTTAAGGCTAAGAAATTGCAACTTCAAATTAAATGGGCAAAGACCCAAAAAACTTGAGTCTCTAATCTGGGCTCTTCTAAACCCCTCTTCAGCTTTATTCTTTATTTTCTATTGTAGTTAATTATTTCCATCGTAAATTTTAGTTATATTTATTTATATTGTAAGTTTAGTTTACAGTTATAATTATTTGATTTGAATTCTATTATGTTGAGTAATGTCAAGATCCTGCCTATGACAAGGCCCACGAGGGGCTGGGTGGGCTAGGTCAGAATCATAATCGAACATGGCGCTTGCTTGGTGGACTCAGTTAAGAAATAAAGTTGTGCCTTTTCTATCAGCTATAACTTTTTGCATGATTGTAAGCGCTTGATCCTATCAAATGGTATCAGAGAGAATGTCGTGGGTTCGATTCCCAAGAGCAACAATTTGCATGAGGCATGTGTTGGGAGGGGGATTGTTGAGTAATGTCAACATCCTGCCTATGGCAAGGCCCACGAGGGGATGGGTGGCCTGGTTCGGAGTCATAATCAAACATGGGGCTTGCTTGGTGGACTTAGTTATGAAATAAAGTTGTGCCTTCGCTATCAGCTATAACTTTTGTCATGATGGTAAGCACTTGATCCTAACATATTAGTTGTAACTTGAATGAATTTTTTAGTAAAGTTTTCATTTTTGGGTTTCAAAGTATCTTTACTTCGTCAAATTCTTTCACTTATCATTTTTGAATGATTATCAATTTTTGTTCATCACTTGTTCAATTTCTTAAAAAATGAACTTAAAGTTTCTTTAAATAACCAATTCAAGTTTCTCTTATAGCATGTTTTAAATAAAAATAAAAAACATCAAGTTTTAGTCAAATAAATGATTCGCCGGATAACCGCATATGGTTAGCAGACATTTCAAGTGATAACACCTTCATGATATGGAAATAGGAACCACGTACATGTTCTTTGGACTTAGAAAGATTTTTCTATTCTAGATCTTTTTGTGATTAAATGAAATGTTTCTTGATTTTCCTTTAACAATTAAGTGGTGGCTCAATGACATTCTCAATTTTTTTATCAACAGTTGAAAGATTTAAGGCTTTGAATATTTTCGACGACTCTTTACTTTACACTTTTCATTATTGTGATAAGCCAAATCCAGTTAATTCCAGCAACCAGCGGCTCGAGACAACCAAAGAAGAGAACAATATCTCTAAAGATTTCTTAAACTTAAAATGTTCTTTTATCCATAAAAAAACTCTTCACATCCAAATATATGCAAATGAGATTTTATTGCTGGAAAGTTGTACTGATCTAATGGCGAATTCACATCCACCATTGGAAGACAACTCTTCCGGTCACTAAATTACACCTCCAGACCACAAGAACAAATATTGTTAGTAACGTCACATCTTCTCCACTCAAAGATGAAGTCATGCTTGACGTCCTCAATATCAACTTATCGATCGTTGATATCTTCTATATCCCAAGATTCGAAGATATATATATATATGTACGCCAAAGTCACTTAACTATGTTTTAACATAAAAAATATTATTTGAAATATAATAGCACAAAAATCACATCTGTCAGATTTAACTTCAAATGAGTATGGATTTTTTTACTTTATTTTTTTGGACTAATAGATTCAAATCTTCCGGACACTAAGCAACATATTAACGAAATATTTTTTTTGGTACTTTAATTTTTGAATCAAACTCCAAAAGTATGATCTTTATGAAAAAAAGTCCGACTAAAAACAATTAAATAAGAGGGATATATTGTATTGTATTTTGTTGTATACAATATTTGGATGGATTGCACTGTTCTCCATTATTACATTACGTGATACATAAAAGAATATTGAATGGTTAAACTACAAGAAAAGTATACTACGAGATAGAGCTACTATAAAAAGATACTACAAAGAATAAAATAAGATTATTAAATTATTTGTAAAGATGAATAAGAAGAAATATTAAGATTATGACATGATTATACCATATTGGTCATTAGATAAAATTTGAATTTATGTCGTTATCTAACGATTAATTGAATAGGTATATGATACAATAAAATTTAATTAACAATCAAAATATACATGATAGTTAAACTAACAATACAATACATTATACATCAACAACAATCCAAATTAAATAAATATGTCGATTTTTATTATTTATCCGGTCTAATGTCTTAAGGGGTTGTTTGGTACAAAGATCAATAGTGCAGGGATTAGTAATGCAGGGATTGCTAATGCTTGGATTAGTAATGCATGGATTATTTTATCTAGTGTTTGGTTCGTTGCTTCCTACCTAATTTTGTGTGGTGTTTAAAACTCTACAAAAAAAATTCTTTCCAATTATACCCTTGAGTTATTATGAGTTTCTATTTCATGTAATTGAGTCAAGGTAGATAATTGACAAACAATATTTTTTTTATAGCCATTTAACTAGCTAGGAAAAGGAAAATTTTATCATGAAAGTTCACTATTTTCTCACTTAAACTATTTGAGGGTAAATAATTGTCATCTTAATAAATTGAAGTTAATATCTCAAAGGTCACACAACTATAAGAACTTATAGAAAAAAGTTATTGAAAATTGTTTTACATCAATAAAATCATTCTTAGAACTTTAATCATACAAAACCGCTCTTTATTATAAACTTAAAAAAATAGCAAAATAAATTAAACTGTTTTTATACTCAAGATGTTTTTAAATAGCAAAAATAGCTCTTAAATTCATACATCAACATTAGCATATTAGTCCGATAATAATGTTTTATATTAATAATAATTAGATTAATTAACTAATATTTTAGCTACAAATAACTCTATTTAAATAATAAGGTTTATAAGCTAATCGATTTAAAAAAAATTATTATTACAAATATAAAACATAAAACGAAGAAAATAAATAAAATGAAAGGATTTGAGGGTGTATTTTTGTCTTTACATATATTAATCCATGGTATTAAATCTCATATATTTCTAATACCACCAAGTGAAAGGTATTAGTTATACCCCCTATAATGTCATGGAGGGTGTACAACTAATCCATGGATTAGTTATATATAGGCCCAATATTCTTACCAAACATAGTACTACATAGTACCACACATAATACAAGGACTATTTCTCCTAATACTCCCTACCAAACGACCCCTAAATTTATTACAAATTATATAATTCCTTTTATATTATTTTAACCCAAAGTCCATTTATGGCCCAAACTTATGTCGCCCAGCTAATGACACGACATTTCAAGCAAATTCAAGGCCAACAAGATGATGCCATGTGTTTAAATGTCGTGGCAACTCTGAGTAAAAATAAAAACGAATCAAAAGCTGCCAAGTGTTCTAAAAGGTGTGTCTTGGCCAATTACAAGAAAAAATTTTACAATATATAGAGAGATACATGCATCAAAACAGCATTGCTTCTACAAAAAAAAAAAAAAATGAAACAACACATTGAAAACTTGAAGTATTCCTTCTTGTTTACAAATTTAATAACATTTTACACAATGAATATTGTATGGTTTTTAGAGATCTAACAATATATGGTTCCTTTCATAAAAAAATATAAGGCGCTGATTTTAAATGGTCCAACAGGACGGGAAGATCTAGCCTTTCCATAGATCTATTAGACAATTCATTTTCAATAGTGGTCCTGATATAGGGCCGCGATATGTCATTTTCTAGGAAAACAATACTACATCCGCAATCTCCTTATTTGTGACTACATATCAAGTACTTTTGTACACTTTTATTTTGTCCCTATTCACAATTTATATTGGAAAATGGTTGGCTAGATCGGTGGAAAGTTTAGATTTCCCGTTATTGTTGCTCCCATAACTATCACCACCTTTTCATGGGATTTCCACTCAAGAGCGTATTCGCATAAGAGGCTCTCACGGGATCTTTCACTCCATAGTAAGACCCAATGTTGCTCAGACTTTGTAGCATCTCGCAATTTGAAGTAACTAGGAAGAAGCCAATACTTGGAAATAGCCATTTTTGGAAAGAAAGGAAATCTCGAAATTTACTCAAGTTAATAAAAGTTGAGTTTTGGTCAACTTCAAACGGTCATAACTCCTAGCTCAAGATGAGTTAGGTGTAATTCCAGATATGGTTAGAAATCTCTTGAAATGATCTTTCCAATGCCGCCAAGTTTGTTTTCAAAACATATGAGCTAAGTATACTTTTGGGAGTAGTATTGAGCACCGATATGGGGATGCGAGTTCATAATAACTCAAGTCTTCATAAACCATGTAGTCATCATGGGTAGTAAAGGATCATACTTTTTAGATGACTCCTTAAGTGATTTTTAGCATAGACTAGTGGATCCACTTAGTTAAGGCGTCCTATATGATGGCAAAGTATAGGACAGTTCTGACAGCGTGGGCAAGACGATGTATCACCACTTAGGGTCATATAGGTGGTTGTCGTCTAGAGAAACTATCACAGAAACTATATTAATTTATTATATGAGTAAAGTTGAGTGTTTTTTATTGCATTTTCTTTAACGAACTAAGTTGTTTCCCACTATTTTACAAGCTTTAAATATATTACATGTGTTTTATTTCTTTATATTTAGTTAAGTTATTCATGAGTTGAGTAAAGCCAATGTAAGTGTTTTTTTCAGATTCCTTTCAAGCTTATGTTATGTTTAGTTTTCCCCTCGCATACTCGTACATTAAATGTACTGATGCCATTTAGCCTACATCGTCTTATGATGCAGACATAGGTAATCACGATCATCATCCAGTGCCTCATTGATCTAGTTGAGCACTCAGAGTCTGTTGGTGAGCCTCCTAGCTTCCTGGAGGGCTATTTTTATCATTTACTTTTAGTATTCCATTGTTAAGATGATCGGGGGTCTTGTCCCGACTTCCCTCCTTGTGTTAGAGGCATCATAGACAGTCAGTAGTTCAGTTATCTTTACATTATCATTTTTATGTTAAGACTTGAGTTGCCAATTTGGCCAAGTTGAAGGTTTGATCTTTAAATGTTCTAAGTTATTTTATTAAAAGTAGAGTAGAAATGAATTTGATCATTGTAATAATGCATAGCGTCTTCCGCTGATTAAGTAAGCCAGGCCAAGGGTTCGCTTGGGCCAGCAATGGTTCTTGAGCCAGTCTCGCCCAGGGTGTAGGCTCGGGGTGTGACAAACTTGGTATCAATGCACAGAGTTCAAGATTCATAGGGATTATGTGAAGCTGTGTCAGTAGAGTCTTAGTTATCAGTGTGAAGTGCGCCACATCTATAATTAGGAGGCTGCGACACTTAGGAAAATTTCTCACTTCTTTCATACTCATTTCGTGCGTTAGAGTTTGATCTCTAAAAAGTTTCTTCTAATTCGTGCTTTGCTTTTAGATAATCATGCATTCACGAGGAGTTGTCAGAGGTCGTCCTGCTAGGCATAATGTTGAGGAGCAAGGGGTATCGAATGCACCTGAAGTTCAACCCCAAGGAGAAGTTACTAATGTTGAGTTTCGGGAAGCGATAAGGATTCTAAGTCAATCTGTGACTAACCAGGTTGGGCAACAAAGAAGGGCTCAACAAGAAGAGGTTGACACCTCGAGGATTCGCCAGTTATTGAGGATGAACCCTCCAAGTTTCACTGGTTCAAGCACTACTGAGGATCCAAAGAACTTTATTGAGGAACTAAAAAAGGTATTTGATGTTATGCATGTTGTCGATGCTAAGCTAGTAGAACTAGCTACATATCAATTGAAAGATGTTGGTAGGACTTGGTTTGACCAGTGGAAGAAGGGTAGAGCTGAGAGAGCACCACCTGCGAGTTGGGCATGTTTTAAGGAGGCCTTCTTGGGGCGTTTCTTTCCCCGATAAATGAGAGAGGCCAAGGTACGAGAGTTTATTACCCTTAAGCAAGATTCCCTAAGTGTTCATAAGTATGGGTTGAAGTTGACCCAACTATACAGTTATGCTCCAGAGATGGTTGCAGATATCAGGAGTAGAATGAGTTTGCTTGTTGCTGGGTTGTCTCATCTGTCGAGTAAATAAGGTAAGGTTGCAATGCAAATAAGCGACATAGATATATCAAGGTTAATGGTATATGTGCAGCGGGTTGAGGAAGAAAAGTTGAGGGATAGGGAGGAGTTTAGAAACAAGAAGGCTAAGACATGGAGTGAATCCGGGCAGCAAAGAAGTAATGTGAACCATTCGTCCTTTCAGTAAAAGCAAAAGGGACCTGCTCTATCATCTGCTAGTGCACCTGCACCCTGAAACAAAAGTGAGTAGGATAGTCAGAATTCACAGCATTTCAGGGCTAGACCTATGCAGTCTCAGGGTAGTGTGGCACAAGGAGCTAACTAGGCTTCTACATGTGCTAGGTCTGGTATAACCCACCCGACTAAGTCTTGCGATGGCTCCACAGGTTGTTACAAGTGTGGACAAGAGGGTCATTTCATTAAAGAGTGTCGTAAGAACCAGAAAGGTAGTGGGAACCAGGGGAATAGAGCCCAATCTTCATCGCTGCACCCAGAGGAGCTATTTCCAGTACTGGCGGAGGAGCAAACCAACTTTATGCAATCACTAGTCACCAAGAGCAAGAGAATTCTCTTGATGTTGTCACCGGTATGATCAAAGTCTTTACTTTTGATATTTATGCTTTGTTAGACCCAGGAACAAGTTTATCTTTTGTAACCCCTTATGTTGCAAATAATTTTGATGTTCTTCCTGAGGAACTCTGTGAACCCTTTTGTGTTTCTACACCTATTAGGGAGTCTATTCTAGCTGAGCGAGTATATCGTGATTGTGTCATTTTCATCAATCATAAGGACACCATGGCTGATTTAATTAAGTTAGACATGGTAGATTTCGACGTCATTCTAGGTGTGGACTGGTTTCATGCATGTTATGTCTCCATTGATTGTAGAACTCGAGTTGTTAAATTCCAAATTCCTAATGATCCTGTCTTAGAGTGGAAAAGTAGTTTAGCAGTGCCTAAGGATCGTTTCATTTCGTACCTTAAGGCAAGAAAGTTAGTTTCCAAGGGGTGTGTCAATCACTTAGTTCGAATTAATGACTCTAGTGTTGAGATACCTCCTATTCAGTCAGTTTCAGTAGTAAGAGAGTTTCTAGATGTCTTTCCTGATGATCTTCTCGGAGTCACTCCTGATAGAGAAATAGACTTCGGTACAGACATTCTTCTTGTCCTATATCTATTCCGCCATATAAAATGGCACCAGCAGAGTTGAAAGGGATTAAAGAACATTTGAAAGATCTCCTTGATAAGGGCTTTATTCGACCAAGTGTCTCACCTTGTGGCGCTCTAGTCTTATTTGTGAAAAAGAAAGATGGTTCCCTTCAAATGTGTATAGATTACCGTTAGTTGAACAAGGTTACCATCAAGAACAAATATCTTCTCCCAAGGATTGATGATCTTTTCGATCAGCTTCAGGGTGCTACTTGTTCCTCTAAGATAGACCTCAGATTAGGCTACCATCAATTAAGAGTGAGGGAATGTGATATTCCAGAGACAACATTCAGGACTCATTATGGTTATTATGAGTTTCTGGTTAATACATTTGGTTTACCAATGCGCCTGCGACATTCATGGATCTTATGAATAGATTATTCAAGCCTTATTTAGTTATGTTTGTTATCGTATTCATTGATGAAATATTATTCTATTCAAGGAATGATGAAGATCATGCTAGCTATCTCAGAATAGTTCTCCAGACTTTAAAAGATAGAGAGTTGTATGCTAAGTTCTTGAAATGTGAGTTTTGACTTGAGTCTGTGGCATTCTTAGGCCACATTGTGTCTGGAAAGGGAATTAAAGTTGATACTCAGAAAATAGAGGCAGTGCAGAATTGGCCTAGACCCACGTCTCCAACTAATACTAGGAGTTTCTTGGGTTTGGTTGGCTATTATAGAAGGTTCGTAGAGGGGTTCTTATCTATTTCATCCCTTTTGACCAAGTTGACTCAGAAGACAGTTAAGTTTAAATTGGTCTGAAGCTTGTGAGAAAAGCTTTTTGGAATTGTAAAAGAGGTTGATTATTGCCCTAGTGTTAACCTTACCAGAAGGTACACAAGGCTTTGTTGTATATTGTGATGCGTCTAGAGTTGGTTTGGGTTGTGTATTAATGAAGAATGGCAAAGTTATAGCTTATGCCTCCAGATAGTTGAAGGTTCATGAGAAGAATTACCCAACCCATTATCTAGAGTTGGCTGCTGTAGTATTTTCTTTGAAAATATGGTGCCATTATCTTTATGGTGTTCATGTAGATTTGTTCATCGATCACAAGAGTCTTCAATATGTGTTCACTCATAAAGAGCTTAATCTTAGACAAAAAAGGTGGTTAGAATTACTCAAGGATTATGACATGAGTATTCTTTACCACCCAGGTAAGGCTAATGTTGTTGCTGATGCTTTGAGCATGTTGTCCATGGGTAGTATCGCCCATTTTGAGGAAGATAAGAAAGAACTAGCAAATGATGTGCACAAACTTATACGAGTGGAAGTTCGCCTAATGGATTACACAGAAGGAGGAGTAATGGTGATGAATGGAGCTGAATCATCCTTATTGTCAGAAGTGAAAGAAATACAAGACCAAGACGCAAAAAGTATTGGATTTTGAACAAGGGGGAGATGGTGTATTGAGGTATCAAGGTAGGTTGTGTGTACCAAGGGTGGATGAACTCCAAGAGAGGATCATGGAGGAAGCTCATAGCTCCAGATATTTCATTCATCCGGGTTCCACAAAGATGTATCGCGATTTGAGAGAGGTTTATTGGTGGAGTAGTATGAAGAAGGGCATTGCAGAGTTTGTTGTCAAGTGTTAGAATTGCCAACAATTTCAAGTAGAGCATCAAAGGCCCGATGGTTTAGCTCAAAATATAGAACATCCAGAATGGAAGTGGCAGATGATAAATATGGACTTCATCACAGGTTTTTTGAGGTCTCGCAGGCATAATGATTCTCTTTGGGTGATTGTCGATAGAATGACAAAGTCATTACACTTTTTGCCGGCAAAGACTACCCATTCAATAGAAGATTATGCTAAGCTATATATTCAAGAGGTAGTCATATTTCATGGGGTTCTGGTCTCGATTATATTAGATAGAGGAGCTCAATTTACTGCGCAGTTCTGGAAATTTTTTCAGAAAGACTTGGGTTCAAAGGTGAACTTAAGCACTGTTTTTCATCCTCAGACAGATGGTCAAGCAGAGCGCACTATTCAGACCTTAGATGATATATTGAGGGCTTGTGTGATTGATTTCAAGGTTAGTTGGGATAATAACCTACCTTTTATTGAGTTTGCTTATAACAATAGTTACCACTCTAGCATGCAAATGGCACCTTATGGAACTCTTTATGGGAGAAGGTGCAGATCTCCTATTGGATGGTTTGATTTTGGTGTAGCTGCGTTGATAGGACCAAATTTAGTTCATCAAGCTATGGAAAAGTTGAAAGTGATTCAAGAGAGGTTGAAAACGGCGCAGAGTCGCCAAAAATCCTACACTGATCTTAGGAGAAAGGAGTTAGAGTTTGAAGTAGGTGATTGGGTGTATTTAAAAGTTTTACCCATCAAAGATGTTATGATATTTGGCAAGAAGGGGAAGCTTAGTCTCTGGTACATTGGCCCTTACAGAATATCGAAAAGGGTAGGTAATGTAGCTTATGAGTTGGAGCTACCACAAGAGTTAGCAGTGGTTCATCCTCTATTTCATATTTTCATGTTGAAGAAGTGCATGGGAGATCCTTCACTTATCATACCAACTGAAGATATTGAGATCAAGGATTGCTTATCTTATGAGGAGATTCCTGTTCAGATTCTAGATCGTCTAGTCCGCAAGTTTAGGACAAAAGAGGTAGCATCAATCAAGGTTCTTAGGAGGAATCAATTTGTTGAAGAAGCTACTTGGGAAGATTAGGAAGATATAAAGAAGAGATATCCACATGTCTTTGAACCCGGAGAAATTCCAGATCAAGGTACTAATTCTCTTCTTAGTACTCTTTAATTTATAAGTTAGCATGTTGTATTTGCATTGCTTTATTGGGTTTTTGAGCTTAATGTTAGATGTTACACCCTTAGCCTATTAAGAGTAATCTCATTCGAGGATGAATGTTCCCAGGGTAGATATTGTAACATCTCGCTAATTGAAAGAACTAGAAAGAAGTTAAAAAATTGGAAATAGTCATTTTTGGAAAGTATGTTAAGTTTGTTAAAAAATTGTTAAGTCTATTAAACAATTGTTAAGTATGTTAGGTTGAGTTTTTGGATAAATTCAAGTGACCATATATCCTAGCTCAGGATGAGTTAGGTGTGTTTCCAGATATAGTAGGAAATATCTTGGAATAACCTTTCCAACGCCGTCGAGTTTGCGCTTTTCCAAGTTTGTATGAGTGAGATATTCACATTTTGCAGTTGGGCTGTTCAAATATGGAAAATTTAATCTGTATTTTTTAAGGGTAGTTTAGTCTTTTCCTTACACAATTAATTAAATCCATTTTTAGTAAATTATTTGGGGTCTAAACTGAGTTAGTTCATGTTTACGCAATTAAGAAATATGTTAAGGCTTTGAGAGAAGAGAAAAGAGGAGAAAGGAGAAGAGAAGCTCAAGATTCGTCAAGTTTTTGCGATTTTGGTAGTGGAATTCGCCAAAGATTCAATCCTACAAGGTATCGGAGACTTTCATAGCATTGGATTCATTTACCCCTGGGCCAATCATGTTTGTTTTAGCGAAATTCATTTCTAGAAAGTTGAGAGTATGATGTTCTTTAATTATGTTCTTGAAATTTGTTTTGGTTCTTGAGATTTGATGGGATTGTGGAGTCCTTGATGAAATCGTGTCGATTTAAGATTTGTTTTGAGTTAGATTATTGTGTATACTGAGTATTTGAATTTAAAGAGGAATTGAGAAAAAGAATTGGAATTAGGTTAATTGGGGTTAGAAAACGAGGAAGAAAAAAATCGGACAAGGAACATGTACCAGGTCCGTGACGCAGACCTGTTCCTTTAGTGTGAAAATTTTCTCTCCGCATCACGGAGAGGTCACGGACTCCACTATTTCAAAAATTATTTCGCGATCAAATATGTAAATGCATCTCCGCGTCTCGGATTAGTTTCTACATAGTGTTTTCTTGATCTTTTTTCATGTTTAACCATCTAAAAACACTCCTAAACATCATCAGATTGTTCCCATCACAAATCACAATCCTTGAATCCATAATTCAATTCAAGGAAAGTGAAGAGTCAAGTCAAGGAAAGTTAAGAGTGAAGTTAAGAGAAGTTTATAAAGTTTTCAAAAGTCTTTCACAAACGTTTTAACTTTGTCCTAAGACTTAAGTTTCGAGTTGACTAAAGAGTTAAGAGTAAAGTTCATTTTTTCAAAGATTATATAGGAACTAAGTATTCCCAAAAGTTAGAAATGCTTTCACATTTGATCAAGAAAGGGATCATCGATTACAAAAGAGATTTTAAGCTAGGTTTTGAGTAATTATCTCAAACCAGAGAAACAAGTTTTGTTTTAAAAATATATGAGCTAAGTATACTTTTGGGAGTAGTATTGAGCACCGATATAGGGATGCAAGTTCATAATAACTCAAGTCTCCATAAACCATAGCCATCATGGGTAGTAAAGGATCATACTTTTTAGATGATTCCTTAAGTGCTTTTTATCATAGACTAGTGGATCCACTTACTTAAGACGTCCTATATGACGACAAAGTATAGGACAGTTCTGACAGCATGGGCAAGATGTTGTATCACCACTTAGGCTCATAGTGGTGTTTGTCTGTTAGATAAACTCCCACAGAAACTATATTAATTTATTATATGAGTAAAATTGAGTTTGTTATTGCATTTTATTTAATGAACTAAGTTGTTTTCCATTGTTTTACAAGCTTTCCATATATTGCATGTGTTTTATTGCTTTATATTGAGTTAAGTTATTCATGAGTTGAGTAAAGCCAAAGTAAGTGTTTCTTTCAGATTCCTTTCAAGATTATGTTATGTTTATTTGTCCTCTCGAATACTCGTACATTCAATGTACTGATGCCATTTGGCATACATCGTCTTATGATGCAGACACAGGTAATCATGATCATCATCCAGCGCCTCGCTAATCCAATTGAGCACTCAGAGTCTATTGGTGAGCCTCCTAGCTTCTCAGAGAGCTCCTCTTATCACTTGCTTTTAGTATTTCATTGTTAGAATGATCGGGGGTCTTGTCCCGATATCCCTTCTTGTTTTAGAGGCTTCATAGACAGTCATTAGTTCAGTTGTCTTTACATTGTTATTCTTATGTTAAGACTTGAGTTGCCACTTTGGCCAAGTTGAATGTTTGACCTATAAACGTTCTAAGTTATTTTATTAAACAGTAAAGTAGAAATGCATTTGATCATTGTAATAATTCTTAGAGTCTTCCGCTGAGTAAGTAATCCAAACCAAGGGTTTGCTTGGGGCCAGCAATGGTTCTCGAGTGCCAGTCCCGCCCAGGGTGTAGGCTCGGGGTGTGACATAACTAAATATTTGAACTAAGTATTGAGTAAATGAGTATGGGTATGAATAGATTTGAGTTTCATGTTTAAAAATGAGTAGAAGGGAACTAAGTATTTCCAAATATGTAATACTTTTACATTTAAAAGAAAGAAACAACGATCTCTAAATGAGTTTACAAGTTTAGAGGAGTTTCAGCATATCACCTCTTTTAAGAGGATAGTTTAACTAATTACCTCAAATTTAGAAAGAGTTATGTTTCAAAGAGTTATGATTTGTCGGTTCTGCTAACTATTTCTTTCAGCTTCCCCTTACGTGGTCGTACATTCAATGTACTGACGTCATTCGACCTGCATCTTTTTATGATGTAGAAACAGTGTTCATGGTCATCAACAGGTTCTCCGTTGATACCATTTGCATTTCAGTTAGCTTTGGTGATCCTCTTTTCTTTCTGGAGGGTTCCACATTTACATTTTTAGCTTTGTTAAGATGTTGTGAGTTTTGTCCCAACATCTATCGTACTATTTAGAGGCTTCATACACAGTAGTAGTTCATGATTCTTTCATTGTTTCCTCTTGTTGATGTTTTGAGACATGGAGATTATTATTAATATTTATGTAAGTACTTTCAAACCTTTATTGCTGTAGAGTTGTTTTGAGACTTTATGAGATAAGTTTTGTTGTTGGAATTCCCATTTTACTAGAGTAAGTCTTCCGCTAAGTATTAAGCCAGGGTAAGGGTTCGCTTGGGGACTAACGATGGTTCTCGAGTGCCGGCCACGTCCAGGGTGTAGGCTCGGGCGTGACATTTTCCTTGTTCATTCCCATATTCATGGTTGCTTGTGTATCTTTAAATAATTTTAAATTCCTATCACTAATGGACGCTTATCTTCACAATTATTGTGCATGAATACATTCTACTAAACTCCCTAGTTTTACTTTGCATTTCGATGTTGGGCCACGTAGGCCCAAATTCTTCTGACTTAGTCATCCTAGGCTTGAAGTTTTAAAAGGAAGTTAATATGAAAGGATCGGAAAGCTAATATCGTGGGGGTAAGGCCAAGAAACTTGCAGCTTCAAATTAATGAGGCAAGGACCCAAAAAAATTGAGTCTTCAATTCGGACTCTTCTAAACCCCTCTTCAACTTATTTCTTCATTTTCTATTGTAGTTAATTATTTCCATCGTACATTTTAGTTAGATTTATTTCAATTGTAAGGTTTGTTTACAGTTATAATTATTTGATTTGAATTCTATTATGTTGAGTAAAGTCAAGATCCTGCCTATGGCAAGGCCCACGAGGGGTTGGGTGGCCTGGGTCAGAGTCATAATTGAACTTGGCGCTTGCTTTGGTGGACTGAGGTAAGAAATAAAGTTGCGCCTTTGCTATCAGCTATAACTTTTGTCATGATTGTAAGCGCTTGATTCTAACAGGTGATATCAGAGCCAATGTTGTGGATTCGATTCCCAAGAGCAACAATCTACATGAGGCATGTGTTGGGGAGGGGGATTGTTGAGTAATGTCAACATCCTACCTATGGTAGGGCCCACGAGGGGCTGGGTGGCCTGGGTCGGAGTCATAATCGAACATGGAGCTTGCATGGTGGACTTAGTTATGAAATAAAGTTGTGCCTTATCTATCAACTATAACTTTTGGCATGGTGGTAAGCGTCTGATCCTAACATATTAGTTCTAACTTGATTGAATCTTTTAGTAAAGTTTTCATTTTTGGGTTTCAAAGTATCTTTACATCGCAAATTATTTCACTTATCATTTTTGAATGATTATCAATTTTTATTCATCAAATGGTCAATTTCATAAAAATGAACTCAAAGTTTCTTTAAATAATCAATTCAAGTTTCTCTTATAGCATGTTTTAAATAAATAAAATACTTCAAGTTTTAGTTAAATAAATGATTTGCCGGATAACCGCTTATGGTTAGCAGACATTTCAAGTGCTAACACCTTCATGATATAGAAATAGGAACCACGTACATGTTCTTTGGACTTCAAAAGAATTTTCTATTCTAGATCTTTTTGGGATTAAATGAAATGTTTCATGATTTTCCTTTAACAATTAAGTGGCGACTCAATGACATTTTCAATTTTTTTGTCAAAAGTTGAAAGATTTAAGACTTTGAATATTTTCACCAACTCTTTACTTTACATTTTTCAATATTGTGATAAGCCAAATCTAGTGAACTCCGGCAACCAGCGGCTCGAGATAGCCAAATAAGAGAACAATATCTCTAAAGAATTATTAAACTTAAAATGTTCTTTTATCCATCAAAAAACTCTTCACATCCAAATATATGCAAATGAGATTTTATTGGGGGAAAGTTGTACTGATCTGATGGCGAATTAACATCCGCCATTGGATGGCAACTCTTTCGGTCACTAAATAACACCTCCAGACCACGGGAACAACATTGTCAGTAACATCACATCTTCTCCACTCAAAGATGAAATCACGTTGGACGTCCTCGCTATCAACTTATCGATCGTTGATATCTTCGACATCCCAAGATTCGAAGATATATATATGTTCATTTACGCCAAAGTCACTTAACTATGTTTTAACATAAAAACAATTAATAGAAATATAATAACACAAAAATCACATCTGTCGAAAGATTCAACTTCAAATAAGTATGAGTTTCTTTACTTAATTTTTTTGGACTAATGGATACAAATCTTCCGGAAACTAAGCAAAATATTAACGAAATAATTTTTTTGGTACTTTAATTTTTCAACCAAACTGATATACCGTGAGTTTACGGTATTTCTAATACATTTCACTTACAAATTGTGTGTGTCTAGGGACTTTTCAGATTTTTTTTTATGTGTTTTTATCATATTTTGCAGGAAAGACGTTCAGGCGCGGAAGTAAAGGGACAGTTGAAATAACTGTAGAAAGGGCATCTACGGAGGTGATCTATGGACCGTAAGTCCAGTGACGCTCCGTAGGTGATGGCCGTAGATCAGCAGGCAAGGCATGAAAGACAAATCAGGGAAATCTGACAGAGTGTGGAACCACGGTGGTCACTGACGGTCCGTAGATTGATCTGTGAACTGTACTGTTGATCCGTAGATTGATACTGCGAGGGTTCCAGTACCTAATTTTTTGAAGATTCTAAGTGTGGAACTACGGAAGGGGATTGACGGACCATATATCGTTCTACGGTCTGTACTGTAGCTCCGTCATTTGCTTCAGAAAAGTTGATTTTTTGAAGTTGAAATATCTTCTAAGTCTTGGCTGACGGAAGGGACTCACGGACCGTAAATCCATTGACGGTTCGTGAGTCTGTCTCGTGGAATGAAGATGTGTGCCTAAACAAACTTTCCTTAATTTGTTTCCCTTTTTATTTAGGACTTGTTTTCCATAAATAGGGCATGTAAACCTCTTTTCGGGGGATGGATTTTATTACTTTTATTCTAGTTCTTGACTTGGGAGATTAACTGGCAACTTTAGTAATTATTAATTTCCTAGGTTCGTTGTGAAGATTTGTGTGTTGTAATTCAAGTTGAATTTCTAGGTTATTATTCTTCTTACGTAAGTTCATAATTCTTTCATCTAAAACAATGAATTGTGTTCATATGATTATGGGTAACTAAACCCCACAACTAGGGTTGTGGGAACCATGAGCAACTAACAAAGTATGAATAGTAAATAAGTAATCTTTGAATAGTGTTTTGCATGTATCGATAATTCTTTCGTTTAGAAGTCTTTTTAACGAGTGCACGCGTTAGAACTTGCCTTGCTGCTACTTGCCGGACCAAGGAGGTAATCAATAAGAAAAGAATTATCAACATAGGTTTAGTGTGATACTATCTAATAGGCTAGTGTCGATTGGTGCAAAGTAATAACTAAGCCAAACATCGATTATGATGTCTAATATGAGGTAAAGGTAAGGGTTAGTAAATTATACACACCTAACCGGACTAAGGAGCGGGGTGAAATTCTCTAGATGCCGGACCAAGGATTTAGAGATACCTAACTTATCACTTTGCATGTAGTACACTAGGAAATGATTGCTATTACTAGGATTACTGCGTTATGAGCTTGTGGGGAACACGTATACCATAGTTAATTCTCTCATCTTCATAACAACCGAAATTGACTTCTGTTTATTGATTACTTACTGAATTCTTACAATTTGTTTCACAAACCCCCCCCCCCCTTTTAGTATTTGTTTCTAGAAGTACTTTGACTAAACGAATATAAGTGTAAGTTAATGTTAAGTCTAAACTAGTTTCCTCGTGGGATCGACCCCAACCTACAAGCTGGGTTCTTTACTTGATAACGATCGTTTATACTTCTTTAGGGAGGTGTAATTTGAGCTTATCAAATTTTTGCGCCGCTGCCGGGGAATTTGGCTTTTAGATTAATTTTAACTACATTATTGAACTTTATTCAAATATTTCCTAATTTTACTTTTTCTTTTTCTTTTTGTCTCTCTCAGGTTCTGACTCTAGTGTATGCCAAGGACACGGAGCCAAGGTGAACCACTTACTCTTTACTATCCAAAGTTGAACAGAGTTTTGCGAAGAATGAACAATCAAGGAATTCCAGTTAATCCTATCGGAGTAAATCTTGATGATACACTTGAGTTACAACAGCCGAGAGTAGCTGGTGGGGAAAACCGAGGTCTAGCTGAAAATCAATTGGGAAATGCAGTGAGGGTGCATGGTCCACCAGACCCACAACTGCATGACAACTGCAGGGGAAACGCCAATATTACTGACTCTGATGGACCTCTAGTCTTACCCTCTCTGCCTCCGGGGCATATTTTTGTGGTAACCAGTAGCTTGATACAGATGATTACAGCGAGGGGCATGTTCTCAGTGTTGCCATCGAAGGACCAACATGCTCACATAGCCAAGATAAGTGTAGTCTGCATTAGCTGTGTAGGTCGACCAGACTTGGATATAGATGTCGTCAAATTACGAGTATTTCCTCTGTCATTGATAGGCGATGCTGCTATATGGTTCACTGAGCTTCCTTATAACTCAATTTATACATGGAACCAACTAAGGGATGTGTTCTTAGCAAGGTATTATCCAGTGTCCAAGAAGCTAAATCACAAAGATAGGGTCAATAATTTTGTGGCATTAGCTCATGGGACAGATTCACTTCGGTCATAAGAGGTGTTCCGAATCACCGTATTGATAATGAGTCGTTGAAGGAATATTTTTATCGAGGTGAGGATGATAACAATAAAGAAGTGTTGGATACTATTGCTGGAGGTTCATATGGTGAGTACACATACACACGGATCGCAGAAAAGTTGGAGAAGATCTCTCGCAACAATAAAGCATGGAGCACGAGGAGGTCGGATACTGGGAGAAACACATTTGTTGTTCATGCAACAAACAACCAGTCTGCGGATTAGATTCATGAAGAGATGGCTCAGATGAGGACCGAGTTAGGTTTGGTAATGAAGCATGTGAGCGGAGGTGCAGAAAAGGTAAATGTTGTGAACTACTTGACTAGAACTCCACCACCAGTGGAAGAGTATTACTATGAAAAGGATACTTATGTTGTGAATGATCAGACGGGGGATTTTCGACAAAATACCCAAGGATCCAACACGGAAAATTGGCTCTAGGGTCAAGGAAACCAAGCTCGGAACTATGGAAATTACAACCGAGAGGGTCAATATGTCTAGGATGGGAACTTCAATCGCGACAACAACTATAACTGAAACAGCTATGGCAACAGAAACGATCGAGTTGGACCTTCTGTTCCCCCTCAAAATTGGAAATCTGGTACTAGGGAAGCTGGAGGCAATATGGCACGTATTGAAGATATGATGCAAAAGATGATGAGAAGGTTTGATGCAACTAATGAGAATGTGAAGAAGATGAGAAACGAGTTGTCTGGTATTGGTCAAAAGGTTGATGCCCATGCAGTGTCAATAAAGCACCTAGAGCAACAGATGACCCAATTGTCCACTACAGTGCACCCACGTCAACCTGGTACTCTTCCAAGAAACACCATCCAGAATCCAAAGAATAACGGTCATTGTGTGGCAGTTACTACTCGAGGGGGTAAGCAAACCATAGATCCACCTAGGTCGTCTATGGTGGAAGTTGAGATTAGAAAAGAAGATAATGTGGTAGAGGTTAGAGAAGAGTCTGAGAATGCGATAGAGAAAGAAGCGAAGATATCTCAGAAAGTGGTCCCCATACCTAGCCCTCCACCACCTTTTCCACAGAGGTTAGTGAAGAAGATTGAAGATGGTAAATATCGCAGGTTTATTACTATGTTGAAGCAACTTTCCATCAACGTTCCATGGATAGAAGCTTTGGAGCAAATGTCTGGGTATGCAAAGTTTATGAAAGATATGGTGACAAAGAAAAGGTATGTAAGTTTTGAAGATGATGAAAGATTGTAGCATTGTAGCGTTATTGCTACAAGGTCTCTTGTGCAGAAGAAGGAGGATCCTGGTGCCTTCACGATTCCATGTACTATCGGGCTGTTACACTTTGCTAAGGCATTGTGTGACCTTAGTGCTAGCATCAACCTCATGCCATTGTCTATTTACAAGAAGTTGGATCTAGGGGACCCAAAGCACACTACCATGCAGTTACTGATGGCTAATCGAACTGTGAAGAGTCACATTGGTGTACTCCATGATATGCTAGTGAAAGTGGAGTCTTTCATTTTTTCGGCAGATTTCGTGATTCTTGACTGTGAGGTTGATTTTAAGGTTCCCATCATCCTTGGGAGAACATTCCTTGCCACACGGCGTGCGTTGGTTGATATGGAAAATGGACAGATGAAGTTCAGACTGAACAATGAAGAAGCAACTTTCAATATTTGTAGGTCCATGAAGCCGAGTCGTGAGCTCCAAACGGTATCTGCTATAACTTACAGAGTTGAGAGTGGAGCAGAAGTCCAAATTGAAGAGCAACTTGGTGTTGGGGCACTAACAGCAGTTATGATGAATTTTGACAGTGATGGTACTGAAGAGTACGATGAGTTGGTAGCTGCACTCGATAGGTGTGATACTATCTAATAGGCTAGTGTCGATTGGTGCAAAGTAATAACTAATCCAAACATCGATTATGATGCCTAACATGAGGTAAAGGTAAGCGTTAGTAAATTATACACACGTAGCCGGACCAAGGTGCGGGGAGAAATTCTCTAGATACCGGACCAACGATTTAGAGATACCCAACTTATCACTTTGCATGTAGTACACTAGGAGAGGATTGCTATTACTAGGATTACTGCATTATGAGCTTGTGGGGAATACGTATACCCTAGTTAATTTTCTCATCTTTATAACAACCGAAATTGACTTTTGTTTACTGATTACTTACTGA